>VDFB02288670.1:0-105474 GCA_007258455.2 Sequoia sempervirens
AAATATATATACAACTAGATATACTTACCAATATTTACTTACTCTATTGTACCATCTGCATCCTCTCTTTTTTGTAATGCACCTATGATTGTCTCATGATCATCCATTGAAAGTGTCCATAAAACTTTATTAGCAGACCTCCCTTGATATCTAACTAGTTTTATATTGGTTGCCAAAATCAAATGTGAATAATGCATAATCTTCTTGTGTCTTTCATAATCTTCAAATGTAGGCAAGCCATTCTTTCTCATCAAATATTTTCGAAGCCAGGTGCCAACAACAACCACTGAACCAGTTGGATACTCAAAGTTGTCATCATCCACTCTAGTATGTACCAACTTATGTTTTCTCTCAACACATCTAGCCAACTAGTACTCTGTCTGCTCTTCATTCCCTTGAGGTGCAACAACAACATACACATGTCCTGCAAAAATAAATACAAAATTCAATAAAAAGTGACTTATATTTAACTCATATAAACATGCATACATACAAAATTCAACTCAATAAATAATGTACCTTCTTGTACAAGATCTGAAACACGATCATAATCATCTGATGTGAACACTTGATTATCTTCAATTGTCATTTCATGTTGATCATGTGTCGATGTAGGCGTTAAAGCTCTTTGTTGCCATTGTTCGACCCATTCCATATTTTCACATGCCTGCCAATCACCTACAATACAAAATTGACAATAGCATGCCAACTCCCTTGTCCATATTGTCCATGTGTTTGAATTCAAACTCTTAAATGAATGCCATTTTGCACTTCCATTAATTGTTTCGCAATCTTGTCGAAAAAAAATATCATTTTCTTCAACTAACAAAAAGAAGCATCGAATTATTGATTTCTCACTTGTTCTTGTAGATAATTTGGTATTGCACCAATCTACAATTGCACATGCATTTCTAAATTTTGTAGCATCCTCAAATTTTAGTTGCTCTCTAGCAAGAGCTCTTTTCACACATGCACCTGCTCCATCGTGTTCTCCCTTACCATGACCAGCTTAAAAAAACTCCATATGTGTCGGATATTATTTTCCTTATGAACTCTACATAGCCAATAAAACATTCTAGCATTTTTGAATTGACCCGTGCAATTATCTGACCATATGAGATGTTCTAGCATTTGAATTCCTCTCTCTTTTAAATTTTTATAAAATATATCAAAACAATATTGTACAAACTCAGATGAATGTAATTGATTATCACTTACATAAAAATGGTACTCTCTCAAAAAATTTCTATTATCTTACTATGCATGTCTAACAAATATAGCTACTTGCACTGAATTATAATATTGTGATTGAATTTCTTCTTGTGGAGCAAAAGTATAATTTTCAGCAAAATCAACAATTGACAATATAGTTCCAATTGGAAATGTGTTTTTACATAAACGAAATTGATTATCAAGCCAATGAGCATTCTGAGAGTGTTGAACATATTTAGGTACAAACTTATCTTTAAATTCAGTAATAAAAGCATGGACACTAACTTTTTCCACAATTAGCTCAACACGTTTTCCAATTTTTCCATCTTTTAAAGAATACTCAATATTTTTAAATTTTTTTACATCTGTAATACCCCTCCTCTTACTATTTGGATTTATTATTTTCTATGCTTTGTTTGATACCTTCATACTATGATGGTACTGTTATTGTGTGATTTGGATAGTTAGGCATTTGATGATGATGTTATTCCATCAGTGGACATGATTATTTCATATGACATTGTGGTTGGTGATATTAGTTGATTTTCAGAATTATATTATGAGGCAGTGATTTTATAAATTATGTTATGAGATGAATTGTTAGTTTAGAAATGTTATTTTATCAGTTATATTATAATTGTTAGGATAGATGTGATGAAGGACGGTGTAGCATCACTCATTTGCGAGTGCTCTGTTACGCTGCGATTCCTTCTCACAATGCAATACTTTGATTTTATATGTATGTATGCACATGTACACGACTTCGTTTGTATGCAGGTATTGCAGGTACAAGTCTCGATTCCACCTGCTTTGGCAGGACAGGGCGAGCACCAATAGCCCAACAGTTAAATGTTGAAACATAGGTGATGATGAAGTCATCTCGTCCCATGATGTCAGACCGTCTTATTTGATTGGTATTGTATGTTTTTGTAGTTGTCGTTATTGTGGTTTGTGGTTGTGTTATGTCGTATTTTATTAATGTGAGTATTTTATAAGTTGTGATTTATTTTACTTAAATGATGGAAATGATTGTTTATTTTAATGTTAGATTAAATTGTATTTAAATTTTTTAATGTTTTATTTATTTTTAAAGGTCATGTGTTTTATTAAATGATAATTAAAATATTAAATTGTGTTTAATTATTTTAATTAATTATCTGGTTGAGGATAATTATTAGAATAAATTATTTAAATTAATTAGATAATGTGCTTTGCAAGTAAAGTTGTAAAAAGCAGAAATTAAAACAAAAAAATATTAAAGAATAGAAAAATAAATAAATAAAAGAATGGAAAAAGTTGTGAGAACGAATGAGACTTGAGATTTGACTGAAAAGCTTGCTTTTAAAGATATAATTTCTTTTATTGTGGATTTTTGAGAGCTTTTGGAAGAAATTGGCAATATCTTTTATTTAATTGAAATTTTTGTGAGTTTTTCTCACACAAAGGATTATTGAGACAGAAGTTGCATAGGTTAATTGTTTTGTAGTTTTGGGGGAAAATAGTTTCTTTCATTTGCTTGCATTAAGTTGGGGAGGTTTTTTTGAGTAAAGTATTGGATTCGAATTCGAGCATGAAATTCTAGAGAGACGGATTCAAGCAGGAACTAGAAGCTCGTCGTAGAGGCCATCGGGATCAAACAAGCGTCATCGGATTCTCGACTAAGCGCAGGACTCCAGGTTTTTTTATCTACTTCTTTGGTCCTCTGATTCAAAGAAAACAGGAAAATAATTAGATTATTTGGTGAAAGAAAAATGAAAACATAGAAAAGAAAAATTATTGAATAGTGAATTTATTGAAGAAATTAATTTGGATGTTTATGAAAATTGCTCTATGATTATTCTTTCAATTTGACTATGGGAAAGTATTGTTTGAGTCTATGAATATAAACAATGTATCTATAATTTCAATTGGAAAAATATATATATATATTTTCCTATGAGAACAATAGATTGAGTTTTAACTATGTCCTTTTATATATATATATAATTTATGTCTTTCTGTCCTTTTGTACCTTATACTGAAATATTGTTCATATATTTATATAATTTTTGTCTTTCTGTCTTTCTGTATCTTTTACTCAAATATTGTCCATATATATATATATATAAACATATTCATATTTATAAAATTAATTGTTAAAGCTTATAAGAAATGGTATTCTCTTCTATCGTTTTCCATGCTGGATTAGGACCTGGTCAACGATATCTGTGCCTGGTACGAGTGTCATGTTTGGTTTTATTTTATATTAAAAAAAATTATATGAAACAATTTTTTTTATTTTGAAGTTTATTTATTAATTAAAAAAATTTATGTGAAGGGTGTTGGGAGGGACGGCGCTGGGCCGTACCCCCCGTACCCTCTGCGCAGTCTGAAGGACTGTTGTAATACCCCTCTTACTGTTTAGACTTATTATTTTCTATGCTTTGGTTTGATACTGTGATGATACTATTATTGTTTGGTTTGGTGGTTTGATTAGTAGACTGTTGGTGATTATGCTTATACACTTGAGGCTATGATTATTTCATATGACATTGTGGTTGGTGATGTTAGTTGATTTTCAGAATTATATTATGATGCAGTGATTTAATAAATTATGTCATGAGATGAATTGTTAGTTTAGAAATGTTATTTTATCAGTTATATTATAATTGTTAGGATAGATGTGATGGACAGTGTAGCATCACTCGTTTGCGAGTGCTCTGTTACGCTGTGATTCCTTCTCACAATGCAATGCTTTGATTATATATATATGTATGCACATGTACATGACTTCATTTGTATGCAGGTATTGCAGGTACAAGTCTCGATTCCACCTGCTTCGGCAGGATAGGGCGAGCACCAATAGCCCAATGGTTAAATGTTGAAACAAAGGTGACGATGAAGTCATTTCATCCCATGATGTCAGACCGTCTTGTTTGATTGGTATTGTACGTTTTTTTAGTTGTCGTTATTGTGGTTTGTAGTTGTGTTATGTCGTATTTTATTAATGTTGGTATTTTATAAGTTGTGATTTATTTTATTTAAATGATGGAAATGATTGTTTATTTTAATGTTAGATTAGATTGTATTTAAATTTTTAAATGTTTTATTTATTTTTAAAAGTCATAAGTTTATTAAATGATAATTAAAATATTAAATTGTGTTTTTTTTATTTTAATTAATTATCTTGTTGAGGATAATTGTTAGAATAAATTATTTAAATTAATTAGATAATGTGCTTTGCAAGTAAAGTTGTAAAAATAGAAATTAAAACAAAAAGTATTGAAAATAGAAAAATAAATAAATAAAAGAATGAAAAAAGTTGTGAGAACGAATGAGAACTCAGATCTGACTAAAAAGCTTGCTTTTAAAGATATAATTTCTTTTATTAAGGATTTTTTAGAGCTTTTGAAAGAAATTGGTAATATCTTTTATTTAATTGGAAATTTTTGTTAGTTTTTCACACACACAGAGGATTATTGAGACAGAAGTTGTGCAAGTTAATGGTTCTGTAGTGTTGAATCTTCTAGAGTTTTCGCGAAAGATATTTCAATCTTTTGTTTGCTATATTTTGAGGAGAGTTTTAGAAAAGGGTTTTGCAATCTTTTGTTGGTATTATTCTGGAGTCTTCTGAACAAAGAATTGGATTCGAGTTCGAGCACGGAATCGTGGAGAGGAGATTTTGAAGCAGGAATGAGAAGCACTTCGTAGAGGCCATCGGGATCAAGCTAGTTTCATCAGATTTTCAAGAGCGTAGGACTACAGGTTCCACCCTCTCTCCTCTTAATTGTTTTTGAATCTGCAAAAAGAATAGAAAAGTATTTTGAATCAATCTTTACTTTTAAAAGAAAATCTTTCTGAGAATTAGATAAAAATGATTTCTCTGAGAAATGAAAATAAATAAATAAATAGGCCCTCATTGAAAGAAAATTCTTTTCGAAATTTGAAATCATTTCTATTGCAAACAAACAGAAAGAAATTATGTTAAATTTCATTTGAATATGCCCAATTTCTCTCTATTACTTACTGTGGAAAAAGGCCAATCATTTTATTTTAATGGGTTTGAACTATTCTTTAATCATATATATTCTTTTATCTTAAATATATGATTTTCTGTGTTTACAAAGAAAAAGTGTTTCTCTATGTTTAAATATGTATATATATATATATTTTACATATATATTATATATATACATATATATATTATTTATCTTAAATTAAAAATCTGTGTGTTTAAAGTAGCTAAAAATTTGTTGTTTTTGGAAAAGGAAATTATGGCCGATTTTCATCAACGTCCGTACCTAGTAAAGGACGGAATTTTATTTTATAAAAATAAACTAAAAATAAAATAAAATTTATAAATGATTTTTTTTAAAAAAAAAACTAGTTGCTATGTGTGTTCTCTGGGGTTTGCACGACAGGCGTTACAACTTGGTATCAGAGCCAAGGTTGCAAACGCTGGGGTCTCTGGGTAGTTAAGTCCATTAGGTAACCTTGTGTTTGAATTTTGAGCTCACATGTACCTTTATCTTGTTGTGCAGAATTATGCCTCGAGGTAGAGGACATGGCTAAGCAAGAGGCCGTGGTGCCGATCGTAGAGCAAACTGGCGAAGTCCCTCAGTTCCTAGTTCCCAAGGTTCTGAGCATGAAGAACAACAGAGTCTTCACAGCATTCCATCAGGTGGCCAGAATCCGGCACAGCCTAGTTTAGACGGTCAGTTACAACATATACTTGGAGAGATTCTTGACCGATTGGGACCCAGGCCAGATGAGGTGCACCAGGTGGAGAGAGAGAGAGAAAGGTCACCAAGGCGAAGGGATACAAATGTGGTTCAGGATGTAGTCATAGCAGGCCATATGAGAGATCTGATGAGGGCACACCCTCCCAATTTTGATGGGTTTGGAGGAGGTTTGGAAGCCGAAACTTGGCTAATTGACTTAGATCGTTGCTTCGCCATGCACCCCTACGGTAGCAATACCAAGGCTTGATGCGCGGTTATGCATCTACGAGGCTTTGCATCTACTTGGTGGCATCTTGAAGAATAGAAATTACACCTTGATATCAGTATGGTCACTTGGAGTTGTTTCTAGACAGGTTCAGAGCTCATTTCTTCTCAGACCATTAGAGGCAACGTAGGGCTGACGAGTTTCATGATCTCAAGTAGTTGTCTATGTCAGTGGAGCAGTACGAGTGTCGCTTCTACAAGTTGAAGCAGTATGCAGGGATTAGCCACGATGAAGGCATGTTGGTGCAGCACTTTGTTCGAGGCCTGAATGCTCGCATCAGTGGTGGAGTGCAAGTCTTCGAGCCGAAGACGATGGAAAAGGCAGTTGAGAAGGCTCACTTGGTGGAGGAAAATTTGGCCATGGCCTTGGGTGGTCACATTGGAGTGCAAATTGGCAGTGCGCCTACACCCAGTTATGGCACTCATGGAGGTCAGTCATAGGGAGCAGGATCTTCTAGGAACAGGAATCCACCCTTTAAAGGGGGTCTGCAACATTAGCAGCACCACCATCAATAGCAGCAGCAGCATCAGCAACCGCAATCGCAGCCGAAGCATGAAAACTTTCAATCTCAGCAAGGTGGCAAGTCATAGTTTCGTAAGGATCAGAATAGGATTGGGCACCAAGTTCGGCAGGAACATTTTGCACAGCCTACACCTAGTTTTCAGTCAGCACTGAGTCGAGGAAGCTTTCAACAATCCAATGCTCCATCCGAGGGTAGAGGATTTGGCCGAGGTACTGGTTGCTACTCATGTGGGCAGCAAGGACATATCGCTAGATTGTGTCCACAAAAGAGCACCTCTGGATTTAATCAGAGACCTACTGCTTCTGAGCCGACGGTGGGAGATGTGGGTAGGTCTCATCGAGTGTTTTTCCATTGTCGATGATCGCCAGGCTAGGTACCAGGATGCAGGTGTAGAGGCTTCCAGTAGAGGACGAGGTTCTGGCTTAGGAGCTCGCGAGTGAGCTCGAAAGAGTTTGAGGGTGTCCTAAACGTTGTGATCTTGGCGTCATGGGAGGATGCCTCCCGTAATTGAGAATCATATTTTTTTTCTTTTATTTAATGGCTTCTAGGAGTAAGCCATGTCCTAAGGGGGAGGATGTAATACCCCTCATACTATTTAGACTTATTATTTTCTATGCTTTGGTTTGATACTGTGATGATACTACTATTGTTTGGTTTGGTGGTTTGATTAGTAGATTTTTGGTGATTATGCTTATACACTTGAGGATATGATTATTTCATATGACATTGTGGTTGGTGATGTTAGTTGATTTTCAGAATTATATTATGATGCAGTGATTTAATAAATTATGTCATAAGATGAATTGTTAGTTTAGAAATGTTATTTTATCAGTTATATTATAATTGTTAGGATAGATGTGATGAAGGACAGTATAGCATCACTCATTTGCGAGTGCTCTATTATGCTGCGATTCCTTCTCACAATGCAATGCTTTGATTTTATATATATGTATGCACATGTACACGACTTCGTTTGTATGCAGGTATTGCAGGTACAAGTCTCAATTCCACCTACTTCGGCAAGACAAGGCGAGCACCAATAGCCCAACGGTTAAATGTTGAAACAGAGGTGACGATGAAGTCATTTCATCCCATGATGTTAGACCATCTTGTTTGATTGGTATTGTATGTTTTTGTAGTTGTCGTTATTGTGGTTTGTGGTTGTGTTATGTCGTATTTTATTAATGTTGGTATTTTATAAGTTGTGATTTATTTTATTTAAATGATGGAAATGATTGTTTATTTTAATGTTAGATTAGATTGTATTTAAATTTTTAAATGTTTTATTTATTTTTTAAAGTCATAAGTTTATTAAATGATAATTAAAATATTAAATTGTGTTTAATTATTTTAATTAATTATCTTGTTGAGGATAATTGTTAGAATAAATTATTTAAATTAATTAGATAATGTGCTTTGCAAGTAAAGTTATAAAAACAAAAATTAAAACAAAAAGTATTGAAAATAGAAAAATAAAAAAATAAAAGAATGAAAAAAGTTGTGAGAACGAATGAGAACTCATATCTAACTGAAAAGCTTGCTTTTAAAGATATAATTTCGTTTATTAAGGATTTTTGAGAGCTTTTGAAAGAAATTGGTAATATCTTTTATTTAATTGGAAATTTTTGTGAGTTTTTCACACACACAGAGGATTATTAAGACAGAAGTTGTGCAAGTTAATGGTTCTGTACTGTTGAGTCTTCTGGAGTTTTTAGGAAAGATATTTCAATCTTTTGCTTGCTATATTTTGAGGAGAGTTTTAGAAAAGGGTTTTGCAATCTTTTGTTGGTATTATTCTGGAGTCTTCTGAACAAAGAATCAGATTCAAGTTTGAGCACGGAATCTTGGAGAGGAGATTTTGAAGCAAGAACAAGAAGCACTTCGTAGAGGCCTTCAGGATCAAGCTAGCTTCATTAGATTATTGAGAGCCTAGGACTACAGGTTCCACCCTCTCTCCTCTTAATTGTTTTTGAATCTGTAAAAAGAATAGAAAAGTGTTTTGAATCAATCTTTACTTTTAAAAGAAAATCTTTCTGAGAATTAGATAAAAATGATTTCTCTGAGAAAAGAAAAATAAATAAATAGGCCCTCATTGAAAGAAAATTATTTTCAAAATTTGAAATCATTTCTATTGCAAACAAACAGAAAGAAATTATGTCGAATTTCATTTGAATATGCCCAATTTCTCTCTATTACTTACTGTGGAAAAAGGCCAATTATTTTATTTTAATGGGTTTGAACTATTCTTTAATCATATATATTCTTTTATCTTAAATATATGATTTTCTATGTTTACACAGAAAAAGTTTTTCTCTGTGTTTAAATATGTATATATATATATATTACATATATATATTATATATATATATACATATATATATATATATATATTATTTATCTTAAATTAAAAATCTGTGTTTAAAGTAGCTGAAAATTTGTTGTTTTTGGAAAAGGAAATTATGGCCGATTTTCATCAGCGTTCGTACCTGGTAAAGGACGGAATTTTATTTTATAAAAATAAACTAAAAATAAAATAAAATTTATAAATGAAATTAAAAAAATAAATAAATAAATTAGTTTGTAACACCCCGTCATGCGAACCCCAAAGGACAAATAAACAATAATCACTGCACAATTTTTTTTTAAAAGTAGTAAACATAACATACAAGTAATACACCTTAAGTCATAACATGAATTTCATTTAAGTAGATTTATTAACACATACTTCCCTTGGGGTACATGAGGAGTCATTACGCGACTTAGATCCACACAACGACGATAAAGAATAAAAGCCAAAAATATAATCCATAAAGTAAACATTAACAAATATAACACATACATGATAATCATTGATAAGAAACCAAAAGCCACCAACTAGGCATTCCATGGGAGACCTCAATTTTCTCCTCACAAGAACCCCCTTATGATGGTATGCAAATCACTTTCATAAAAACAACAACATAGCAATGACAACAATAATTGCAAGGCCACCAGATCTAATTTCAATTCAAAAATAATGAGTGAATACATTAAAATAAGATCAACCACCCCATCCAAACCACATAAACAACTTTGATACAAAATAAATCAGAAATCCAAGAAGATCAACCTCCCACAACTCATCAACAAAATACAAATTCCCAAATACATTGCAACACAAATTTAAAAGACAAAGGATTCCTTGAATCAAAACTAACCTCCAAAGGCATTCACACCAACATGGAACCACCCAAAAACAATCCTTCAACAACAAGGGTAAAAGCATTCAACCAGGCATCCAAGGCACCAAATTTAAGAACACCATAAATACTCAACCACTCACAACTCCACAAAAAAAAACACTTATATAATAAACATCAATCAACAATTCAATCGAGAACAATATTTATTAACCAATCAATTAACGACCAGAACTAAATAACTTTACAACTTACCCATACTAAAACAATTCATGATAACCATCACAAGTATTCTAAAAGTCTTATCCATAAAGCGTACTTACAAATCAATCATTAAATGAATATAAAGGAAGTCAATTTTCAAAAGATTAAAATTCCATTTCACCAATAAACTATCCAATTCAAAATTACCCTAATCAATCTCTAACTATACCCATACATTTAAATTTCCCCTTTCATCATACTCACTTAACATTCACTTCCAAAATTTAAATTAATTGTGAAAACCATTTAAGACCAATTGTCTATACTTTAAAATGACAATAATAACAATACTCTACATACATAAACTACATATTAGAACTTACCACCTTAAAATCTTAAATCTATCTAAATAAATTTACACACACAATTACGTTTAAAAACCACTACGCATTTATATTTATTTTAATTCTTTTTGAGGAGGGAATGTAAAAAGAGAAAAGATCTGTTCTACGAATCCAACAATACTACAAGATGAAATATAAAAAGAACAACTTATTTAATCCCATAATAAATTCTATTCCCAAAAATATTCACATTTAAACAAGAATTAAATAAACAATGCTGTTTTACTTTCGTAAACAATATCCACTCAAAGTTATAATTTAACAAATTCATAAGACAGATTTTTTTTTTTTCTATTTTACTATTATTTTTATTGTAACAAATTCTGCTTTATTTTTAATCAGAAAAGAAATAGAATCTAAATGTGAATATCTATTTTCTAAATAACAGTTAAATTACAGAAAATATAATTTTAATCAGAAAAGAAACAAAAACAGAATATATTTATACATTTGTTTAACTAACAGTTAAATTAACATAATATATATTAATCAGAAATGAAACAGTATATATATATATATTCTTCTTAAATAATAGTGAAATTAATTAAATAATACTGCAATCAGAATAAATAAATTAATCTATATATATATAAATATATATCTACAAATATATATATATATCTAAATAAAAATCCGCATAGAATTTTAATATATAGAAATCGCGTATTAAAAATTATATTCAAAAACATTAAAATTTAAATGGGAATTTAATCCCAAAACAAATGCATAGAAGACCCTGCTGGTCGTGGGCAGTTTACGGACTGCACACAGCAGTCCGAAGGACTGCCGTGGACAGTCCAGACTGTCCACGATACCGACGGTACCGACGACACCGATGGCAGTGTGGTGGGTACGGCCGAGGCCGTCCCCCACACAGCCTTTATAAATATATAAATATAAAATCAAAATTAAACTTCATGAATAGTGCGATGGAAAGAAATAACACGGGTTTTCAATAAATTCAAATTTCCATTCAAAGTTTCATTTTTTTAAATATATATATATATATATATATATGTATGTATATATATATATCTAATATATATATATATAAATATATGTATATATATACACAGAGGTTTGAATACTACAATAACAGGGAACAAAGAATTACTGTACACATGCAATTCACTGTGCATGTTTGAAATAAAAACAAAAATGTTTTATAAGGTATATATATATGAACCAGCAATTCGTGGAAAGGAAATTGTTCTCAAAAATAATAATAATTTTTTTTTTTTAAAACAAAATGAAATAACAGAATGCTATTCATTTCCTAGATTGCAATAAAAACCCCTTTTTTTTAAATAAACAACCACAACCCATAAACCCCAGAAAATTCATTAATCAAATAACAATCCCCAATTCCCTGCTAAAATTTCCTTTGATTAAACTGTAACCCCAATAGATTTTTTTTTTTATATCATTATCTAATTTTCAACCCTAAATATCAATTTCATTTACAAGCACCAATTCCTATTTTAACAGAAGATAAATAAATTAAAAGAAGGAACCTGGCGTCCTTCGCTTGCAGAAAATTGAAGAAGCTTTGATCCTCTTGCTGTACTAATTCCTTTGCTGCAAATCTTCCAGCAACAGATCCAAATCTTCCTTCCTCTTCACCAATTTTCTCCAGAAAATAGAAAAGAAACTAAGGGCAGAAAAATGATTGGAAACAAAATTTCTCCAGCATTCAAAAACCATCCCTCCAACAAGGAAAAACCCTTATTAAATTCTATGCCCAGGAATCCTTTCAATTCCTCTTCCCGCGAATACCAAAAGTCACTTCTCCAAAAATGAAATTTAATTACATTCAAAACCACAAAAGATGGAGTTTTATATTTGTTTATTCTTCATATTCTCCAGTGAAAACCAAAAGTCACAACTCAAGAAATAAATCCAAATAATATTTAATCCCTTTAATTCCTTTTGTTGCCTTTTCAAGTATTTATATTTCATTTTCTTTTATCAAGCATTTTGATTAAACTAAATAAATTTAACTCCACAAAAATGAACTTCTATTTGAATATATATTCATTATCTTCACAATACACTATTTGTTAATTACTTCCACATTAGAATAATTAAAATCAACCATTTGCAAGATTCTAAATAAGTATCCATTAAATTTCTTATTATAATAATTATCTTTTCAAGATTACTTGTTCATAACAATTTAAATCAATTTATCTAATAATATCACTTTTACTTTTAACGAATTAGTTTGATTGATCATTTGTTCTAAATCATTTGATTTGATTTAATTGATTATTATTTTAATTCCTAATTATATTTTAAATAACCTTGCAATTTCATTTATGGTTTAATTAATTATTTAAACATGATTACTAACATATTATATTTTCCACACAATCAAATAATTCAGTAACCAATGAAACACACACACACACAAGTCCAAAACAACCGACATGGAGGGGTATTACATAGTTGCTATGTGTGTTCTCTGGGGTTTGCACGACAGGCGTTACAACTGCGCACAACAGTCATTATGACTGTTGTGCGCAGTACCAATACTGTCGATGGCTATTCATTCGGCCGAACTTTGTTTTTATTTGTTTGTTTATTTTATATATATTTATTTATTTATTTATGTTTAAGTTTAAATATTTTTATTTATTTATTATTTTTATAATTGTAATTATTATTTGTTTATCATTATTAAAATTACTGATATATATGTATAAATATATATATAAATAATATTAACAGGTGTTAAAGTTATGATTTAAATTAAAATAAATAAATAAATAAAAATAAAAATAAAAAATTATCATTATGATTATTACAAATGTAGAAAATTTATTGTTTTGAAAATTTATTATAAATGTGATAGTATGGATGTTATTGTTTAGGAATTAGTGGCAATTTGGTAAACTTGATTTATTGGTTAATTGGAAATGATTTAAATTTTTATGTTGCAATCTTATAAAGTTAATTTTGAGTCATTTTTCCTTAGAGATTATTGGTTAGCATAATCGATTTGGGAACCGTTGTTGATTGTGAAACCTTGTTCCAGAGGCTTGTTTATTTTGAATGTTATTCTCGTCTTGAATCTATTTCTGGAGTTGAAAACTTAATGGTTTATGCTTGGAAGGGTTGAACGGTTTGTTAATACTTTTGGTTATGAGTTATTGCGAGAGGGTTAATGCCTCGCATGTTCTTGTTGTAGTATTATGATTTTTATGTTATAGTTCAACCCTTGCCTGATTTTTAGTTTATTTTAGGGGTCTTAGGGAGAGTGGCTCTTCGTGGGGGCCGACGCCTCAGGAGGAAGAGCTTAGGTGAACCCACGTAAGAGTAGTTAAATAAGTGATAACCTAAAAATAGAATTTAGGGGGATGGGTAGTAAAACACACAAGATAATAAACATTGGATTTCTCATCTATGCATTAGGGCTATCATAGACAAATGATAGACTGAGAAGGCCGTGGTTGGCAAAGTCGTAATCTCATCTTCATGAGAGGTTATCCACTCTACATGAGCTACCCTATGGTGCCGGTGCCTCAAGTGGGAGGAAGGGCTAGGGGATCCATAGATGGGTGTCGGCGCCTCAGTTGGAGGAAGGGCTAAGGGATCCCATGAGAGCTATGTGATGACACTCTCCACTTGACACCCATTTTCCTTGTTGCTGGTTGCCTCTGGAAATGTATTTGGATGTTGTATCAGTTCTCCTGGAAATTGTATTCTTAATGTTGTTTTAGATTCTTTTGGAAGTTATATGCTTAATGTTGTTTTTGAATCTTTTGAAGATGATTTATGAATGTTCTTTGGTGATTTGTGTAATTATTATTGCTTTGGTTTATCGTGATGAGTTTCATAGCTTTATCTTATTATGTTGATTTGTGAACATTGTTGTTTATGTCATTATAAACCTTGAGTTTGTATTTGAGTTTTCTATGTTGTTCATGGAGTTGGTTTGACATTCATGGTCGAGTTAACTTCATTGTCACCTCTGAGCATGGGGGTGAATTATTCATAATTCACATGGTTGGGTGGAACATGCTCCTCACCCATTGGGTTCCCCTTCAGCATCCTCTTCTCAGCATATCTCCAGTTGAAGTTGTACTAGTGTTCCCTTGTTATTCAGATGTTGGTGTAATTTTTATCATCCCACATATTTGGGAAATTCATTGTAATTCTTATATCAAAATCTTGTAATGTAATATTATAATGACGATGTAATAGTTAGGATCATTTATAACTTTGTTAAGAGATTCATATGATTGTATTATGTGGTGTATTAATATTCTTTCTCTTGGTTCATGGATGTACACTTATTCATGGTTATTATAATATAATTGGATACGTGGTTTATCATTATCTTATACTTTCATTTAGATGTTGCGATGTGACCTCGCATGCCCCAGAGAATGTAACGTTAAGTTGTTAATGTGCAATGTAAATGTAATTAATATGTAAATGTAATTAATGTACAAATGCATGTTTACTTTATGTATTATTTAAAAAACAAAAATTGTTGTGCAATGTTGATTCTCTGGGATTTGCACGACGGGCGTTACAACTTGGTATCAGAGCATATGTTCGCACACTGGAACACTATGAGCCCATGTTGTTGACTTATCTGCTCGTTCTTGTAGGAGCGTGTGTTTTCATGTGTGTGGTTTGTGGCACGTTCTCTGCATGGTTGTTGTGTGCTTACTCTTATCTATTTAATGGCTTACAGGAGTAAGCCATATCCTTGGGGGGGAGGATATAATACCCCATGTTACTAATACTTTTTAATACTATTTGTTACCCCTATGTGTTAGTGATGGTGATTAGTTCACCGACTTGGTGTGTGAGGATGCCTCCTGTATTAGGGAATCTTATTTTTCTTTTGTTTACCGGCTTCCAAGAGTAAGCCGATTTTATGGGGGGGAGGATGTAATACCCCTCCTCTTACTGTTTGGATTTATTATTTTCTATGCTTTGTTTGATACCTTGATACTATGATGGTACTGTTATTGTGTGATTTGGATAGTTAGGCATTTGATGATGATGTTATTCCATCAGTGGACATGATTATTTCATATGACATTGTGGTTGGTGATATTAGTTGATTTTCAGAATTATATTATGATGCAGTGATTTTATAAATTATGTTATGAGATGAATTGTTAGTTTAGAAATGTTATTTTATCAGTTATATTATAATTGTTAAGATAGATGTGATGAAGGACAGTGTAGCATCACTCACTTGCGAGTGCTCTGTTACGCTGTGATTCCTTCTCACAATGCAATACTTTGATTTTATATATATGTATGCACATGTACACGACTTCGTTTGTATGTAGGTATTGCAGGTACAAGCATCGATTCCACCTGCTTCGGCAGGACAAGGTGAGCACCAATAGCCCAATGGTTAAATGTTGAAACAGAGGTGACGATGAAGTCATCTCGTCCCATGATGTCAGACCGTCTTGTTTGATTGGTATTGCACATTTTTGTAGTTGTCATTATTGTGGTTTGTGGTTGTGTTATGTCGTATTTTATTAATGTGGGTATTTTATAAGTTGTGATTTATTTTACTTAAATGATGGAAATGATTGTTTATTTTAATGTTAGATTAAATTGTATTTAAATTTTTAAATGTTTTATTTATTTTTAAAGGTCATGTGTTTTATTAAATGATAATTAAAATATTAAATTGTGTTTAATTATTTTAATTAATTATCTGGTTGAGGATAATTATTAGAATAAATTATTTAAATTAATTAGATAATGTGCTTTGCAAGTAAAGTTGTAAAAAGCAGAAATTAAAACAAAACAATATTGAAGAATAGAAAAATAAATAAATAAAAGAATGGAAAAAGTTGTGAGAACGAATGAGAATTGAGATTTGACTGAAAAGCTTGCTTTTAAAGATATAATTTCTTTTATTGTGGATTTTTGAGAGCTTTTGGAAGAAATTGGCAATATCTTTTATTTAATTGAAATTTTTGTGAGTTTTTCTCACACAGAGTATTATTGAGACAGAAGTTGCACAGGTTAATTGTTCTATAGTTTTGGGGAAAAATAGTTTCTTTCATTTGCTTGCATTAAGTTGGGGAGGTTTTTTTGAGTAAAGTATTGGATTCAAATTCGGGCATGAAATTCTAGAGAGACAAATTCAAGTAGGAACTAGAAGCTCGTCGTAGAGGCCATCAGGATCAAACAAGCGTCATCAGATTCTCGACTAAGTGCAGGACTCTAGGTTTTTTTTTATCTACTTCTCTGGTCCTCTGATTTAAAGAAAACAAGAAAATAATTAGATTATTTGGTGAAAGAAAAATGAAACCATAGAAAAGAAAAATTATTGAATAGTGAATTTATTGAAGAAATTAATTTGGATGTTTATGAAAATTGCTCTATGACTATTCTTTCAATTTGACTATGGGAAAGTATTGTTTGAGTCTATGAATATAAACAATGTATCTATAATTTGAATTGGAAAAATATATATTTTCCTGTGCGAACAATAGACTGAGTTTGAAATATGTCCTTTTATATATATATATATATATATATATATATATATATATATATATATATATATATATATATTATGTCTTTCTATCCTTTTGTACCTTATACTGAAATATTGTTCATATATTTATATAATTTTTGTCTTTCTGTCTTTTTGTATCTTTTACTCGAATATTGTCCATATATATATATATATATATAAACGCATATTCGTATTTATAAAATTAATTGTTAAAGCTTATAAGAAATGGTATTCTCTTTTGTCATTTTCTGTGTTGGATTAGGACCTGGTCAGCGATATCTGTGCCTGGTACGAGTGTCATGTTTGGTTTTATTTATATTAAAAAAAAATTATATGAAACAAAATTTTTTATTTTGAAGTTTATTTATTAATTAAAAAAATTTATGTGAAGGGTGTTGGGAGGGATGGCGCTGGGCCGTACCCCCCCGTACCCTCTGCGCAGTCTGAAGGACTGTGCACAACAGTCATTATGACTACTGTGCGCAGTACCAATACTGTCGACGGCTGTTCATTCAACCGAACATTGTTTTTATTTGTTTGTTTATTTTATATATATATATATTTATTTATGTTTAAGTTTAAATATTTTTTATTTATTTATTATTTTTATAATTGTAATTATTATTTGTTTATCATTATTAAAATTACTGATATATATGTATAAATATATATATATATATATAAATAATATTAATAGGTGTTAAAGATATGATTTAAATTAAAATAAATAAATAAATAAATAAAAATAAAAATTTATCATTATGATTATTACAAATGTGGAAAATTTATTTTTTTGAAAATTTATTATAAATGTGATAGTATGGATGTTATTATTTAGGAATTAGTGGCAATTTGGTAAAATTGATTTATTGGTTAATTGGGAATTATTTAAATTTTTATGTTGTAATCTTATAAAGTTAATTTTGAGTCATTTTTCCTTAGAGGTTATTGGTTAGCATAATCGATGTGGGAACCATTGTTGATTGTGAAACCTTGTTCTAGAGGCTTGTTTATTTTGAATGTTATTCTCATCTTGAATCTATTTCTGGAGTTGAAAACTTAATGGTTTATGCTTGGAAGGGTTGAACAGTTTGTTAAGACTTTTGGTTATGAGTTATTGCGAGATGGTTAATGCCTCGCATGTTCTTGTTGTAGTATTATGCTTTTTATGTTATAGTTCAACCCTTGCCTGATTTTTAGTTTATTTTAGAGGTCTTAGGGAGAGTGGCTCTTCGTGGGGGCCGACGCCTCGAAAGGAGGAAGAGCTCAGGTGAACCCACGTAAGAATAGTTAAACAAGTGATAACCTAAAAATAGAATTTAGGGGGATGGGTAGTAAAACACACAAGATAATAAACATTGGATTTCTCATCTATGCATTAGGGCTATCATAGACAAATGATAGACTGAGAAGGCCGTGGTCGGCAAAGTCGTAATCTCGTCTTCATGAGAGGTTATCGACTTCGCATGAGCTACCCTATGGTGTCAGCGCCTCAAGTAGGAGGAAGGGCTAGGGGATCCATAGATGGGTGCCAGCACCTCAGTTGGAGAAAGGGCTAGGGGATCTGATGAGAGCTATGCGATGACACTCTCCACTTGACACCCATTTGCCTTGTTGCTGGTTGCCTCTGGAAATGTATTTGGATGTTGTATCAGTTCTACTAGAAATTGTATTCTTAATGTTGTTTTAGATTCTTTTGGAAGTTATATGCTTAATGTTGTTTTTGAATCTTTTGAAGATGATTTATGAATGTTCTTTGGTGACTTACAGTGTAATTGTTATTGCTTTGGTTGTTGGTGTGAATAAGTCTTGTACCTAGTTTATTCCTTCACTAGGGACTTAGGGGACTTAATTCACATGCTAAGTTTACTTAGGATATTAGTTGTCATATCTAGATAATTATTAGTTGTCTTATCTAGAATTTCCACTTTCCTAGGTAGTTATGAGTTAGTTGTCTCATGTGATAGGATTAAGACACTTGTCATGATCTTGTCTTATTCTATCTCTCATCCTTTCCTTTATAAGAAAGGCATCTCTAGTAATATGTTGCATAGCATTGTATTGTATTTCATTGATCATATTGTATCATATTGCAATCCTTGTTTGATGGAATAGCATCTTCCATTGTTGCTTCTCTCTATCTCTTATGGAGGTTCTTTGGCATTGCAGATTGAAGATCTTGGGTTGATTACTCCAACATGGTATCAGAGCTTCGAATCTGGTAAGCCCCTTCCATTTCTTTATTAGAGAGTTTCCATCAAGTTCTATTGTGATTTTTGAGTTTCTTGTATCCTATATTGCATGCTTGCATTTTGGTGAGATCTGGTGATTGCAGCGCTTTTGGCTATAGTGGCAGTATTTTAGGCTGTCCCATTGCATCTAGGAGGCTTGAAAAAGTTAGATTTGGCTTTTGTTTCACTCAATTTTGTCACCATTTGCAACTTTGGCAAAGAAGGGTTTCGAGCTCAGATCTGGTGAACAACTTTTTACAGGAGCACTTTGAGCAAAAAATAAGCCTTCCATTGCATCCGGGTGGCCGTTTCCAATTTTTTTGATATATAATTTGCCCATATTCAGCAAAAGTTGTTTTTGGGGCAAAAATTTTTTAGTTGAGGAGCCGTACGGCCCCCCAATGTGCGCAGGTACGACGAAAATATTTTTTATTAAAAAAATATTCTAAATTTCTTTGATCGGCGGTTTTTTATTTTTCAAAAATTTCAAAAAAATATATATAATTTTTTTTTTAAGCGCTTAAGCGCTGTCGGCATTTGTTTTTAACAACCGCAGACTTATTAAAGTCTGCGGACTATTATTAAGTCCGCTAAGCGGCTTAAAGCCGCCAGCGGCGGCCTCACACACTGCAGTCTCCATCGCTAACCGCCACGGGTAACCGCCGTCGACCGCCCGCTAACCGCCAGGAGCCAGCCAGAAACCGACGCAGTCACGTGAGTGACCAGGAGCCAGCGCCAGGGGGCTTAAATTTTGCTCCTGTTTAGCCTTCAAAGTGCCTAAAATAGGCCTTTTTTTCATTTTTGCATAACTTTTCGCCACAGAGTCGGATTTTCGCAAACGAGATATCGTCAGAAAGTTGGTTTGACGAACTTCGCAGTGGTGTAGGTGATTTTTTCAGATTTTGACATTTTTTTCCAGTATTTTCAGCCTGAAGGTACAAGTGCATTTATTACTTGTTCTTGATGTATCTTTTGCAAACAAAGTCAAAATTTGGCAAACTTTTTTTTTGAAATTGATCAGAAAATTGCAAGGAATTTGTTTGTAACCTCTGTTTTCAGCTTTGACAAGCTCTTTTTTTTTTTAAATTGTAAAAATCACCGTGTGTTATAAATAATTGATTTGAGCTTGTCACTTGTAAAAATTGCAAAATTTGTTCATTGTAATTTGCTGGGGGGGTTGCAAATTGAGTTTTAATACATTCTGGGGGGGTGAAAGGCACAATTTAAGTGCCACATAGTCTTCTTTCTTTTAATGTTCATGGCGGATCTAAGGAAAATTGAACCACTCACTCCACACAATTATCATACATGGAAGCTAAAAATGACTCAATTGTTACAATCTAAGGGTCTATGGCCAATGTTAGATGCAGAACAACCTAAATTTACAAGGGATTATGAAATTTTTTTCCATAGATGTAAAATGGATGAAGCAAAAGGGATCATTGGCTTACATGTATCTGATAATTTGTTGTTTCATAGTTCGGAGTGCAAAACACCTAAGAATGTTTGGGATAAAATTGAAGAATTGTATGGTAAAACAAATCATTTTAGAACCTTGCAACTTCAAGCAGAACTACAATCCCTCTCTCCAGATGCATTTCCTTCAATTCAGGATTTCCTTGCACAATTCAAGACGATTTTGTCACAGTTGAAAGGATGTGGACATGATTTATCTAGTGATGAATGTATCTTCTTGATTCTGTATAAGTTAAAGGGCCCTTATCAAGTGTTTTCTTCTACTTTCTATTCAACTATGGATGCAATTGGGAAAGATTACAAAATGCCTACATTTGAGTTGTTTTGTGAGTGACTTACTAGGGAGGAGGCCAAGTTAATTCAGTTGGATGCCTTACCTAATTCTAAGAATCATGCTCTAATGGCTCAATCATCCAAGGGTAAAGGAAAGAACAAGAAGAAGCCCAAATCAGAATCATCTTCTGGTAGTGAGAATCCCTCCAAACCAAAGCCGAAGAACAATCAGAAGTCCACTCAATCTCCTTCTTCTTCTACCTCTAGAGATTCTTCTTCCAAGTCCAAGAAAAAGAAAGGAGATCCTTGTTCATTTTGTGGCAAAACTGGGCATGATGCATCTCATTGCTTTAAGAGATTAGAGGCCTTGGAGGAAGCTATGAAGAAGCACAATATTTAAGTGGCTAAGCCTTCTTCCATAGGCAAAGGGCAAGCTCTTTCAGCATGAGCTATGCATTCACCTTCAAATAGTTGGATTCTTGATTCAAGTGCTTCACATCACATGACCAATTCATGTGATCTTCTTGATTCCATAGTTCATACTTCTACTTCTCATATTGCAGTTGGGAACTCTTCACAGATTCCAGTTTTGGGGACAAGCTCCGTTCAGATGCTAGATGGGTGCATTGAGAATGTTCTTCTTATTCTTGATATTTCAACGAATCTTCTTTCCATATATCAGATTTGTCATTCTGGAGATGGGAAGTTAGTTGAGTTTACTCCACAGAATGTGACTATTAGACAGTTGCAGGATCATGAGAAGGTTGTTGCTACAGGGATAGTTGATCATGAGAATCATTTGTATCGATTTGATAGATTTGAGTCTTCATTGGGTTCATGTTTTATTGCTCATGCTGATTCAATGAGAAAGCTTTGGCATGAGAGATTTAGGCACTTGAATTATAGATATCATTAGCAAATGAAAGCACATAACTTAGTGGTTGGTCTTCCAAAGATCACTTGCACAGATGGTGTTTGTCAAGGTTGTGTTCTTGGCAAGCAACATCAAGATCCTTTTCCTAAGGGTCAAGCTACATGTGCAACCACACCCCTTGAGTTGGTCCATAGTGATCTCATGTAATTCCCAACTCCTTTTTTAGGGGCTAAGTATGTGCTAACATTCATTGATGATTTTTCTCACCGGACATGGGTCTATTTTCTGAAGCTCAAGAGTGAAGTCCTCACCAACTTCAAGACCTTCAAAACATTTGTGGAGAAGCAGTTAGGTTTTTCTCTTTGACAGATACGCATAGATAATGGGGGGGAGTATGTCAATCAAGCATTTCAGGATTTTTGTTGTGAGCATGGTATTCTTCATCAGCACACAGTTCCTTACACTCCTCAGTAGAATGGTGTGGCAGAGAGAAAGAACAAGACTCTTAGGGAAATGGCCAATTGTATGATTCAGTCTAGGTCCATGGCTCCCGCCTTTTGGGCCTAAGCTGTCAATTGTGCCAACTATATTCAGAATCGTATGCCCCACAAGGTAGTGCAAAATATGACCCCTGAGGAGGCTTGGTCTCATCGCAAGCCTAATGTATCCTTCTTCAGAGTATTCGGTAGTGAGGCTTGGGCATTCATTCTGAATGGTCGGCGTAAATCCATGGAGAAGAAGAGTCAGTGGTACATATTTGTTGGTTATTGTGAGGATGTGAAGGCATATAGATTGTTTGATCCTGAAACACGAGAGGTTCATTTTCGACGTGATGTTCAGTTTATTGAGACCTTCACCCAGTCAGATCCTCCTTTGACTTCTTCTTCATCACAACCTACTCAATCTTCTTCAATTGATGATACTTTGCTACTTGAGGAAGATTTTGATGATGGTCTTGATGCACCTCCTCCTCATTCACCCACTAGGCCACGATGGGCTCATGTTAATCTTGAGGAGGCTGGTCCTCTTGTTGGTGATCCCACAGACACTCGCCGCACTCGTTCTCAGACTTCTGGAATTAGTCTTTTGAGTCATGCAGTTTTAGATGATCCTCAGAAGTTTTCAGATGCTTCGGGTATTCCAGAGTGGGATAGTGCTATGGATGATGAGTATTCTTCTTTGATGAAGAATCATACTTGGGATCTTGTGCCTCTTCCTAAGGGAAGAAAGTTGGTTCGATGCAAGTGGGTGTATCGTACCAAGTATGCAGTAGATGGTTCCATTGACAAGTACAAGGCTTGTCTTGTTGCAAAGGGGTTTTCTTAGGTTGAAGGAATTGACTATTCTAAGACCTTTGCTCCTATTGCCAAGATGGATTCTATTCACCTTGTCCTTGCTATAGCTACATCACAGGGATGTTCAGTATTTCAGATGGATGTGAAGAGTGCTTTCTTGCATGGGGATCTTCATGAGGAGATCTATATGGAGTAGCCACCAGGTTTTGTGCAGGACTCTTCACTTGTTTGTAGGCTTCGACGTTCATTGTATGGTCTCAAACAAGCCCCTCGGGCTTGGTATGAGAAGATGGATAGTTTCTTGCTTGCTTCCGGCTACACTCGCTGCCATTTCGATCCCACGGTTTATACACAGAGACATGGAGAGGATCTACTTATACTTGTGCTCTATGTGGATGATTTGATTCTCACAGGAAGTTCTACTTCCATGATTCAGAGTACACAATGAGCATTGATGGAGCGATTTGATATGACCGACCTTGGTCTTTTGCATTACTTCCTTGGTCTTCAGGTTCATCAGACTTCTGAGGGGATCTTCATTTTCCAGCAGAAGTATGCTCTTGATTTGCTTCAGATATTTGGCATGGATAATTGCAAGCTTGCCCCTACTCCATTCCAGTCAGGTGTTGTACTGTCTACCAGTTGCACTACACCTACAGTTGATCCTACCTTATATCGGTAGTTGGTTGGCAGTATTTTGTACTTGACACATAGTTGTCCTAATATTTCCTTTGCGGTTGGACTTGTCTCTTGCTTCTCACAGGAGCCTCATGAGATTCATTGGAAGGCCGCCAAGCGTATCTTGAGATACATTCAGTGCACTACTCATTTTGGCATTCACTACACTTCAGGTGCATCTCAGATTGTGGGCTTCACTGACTCAGATTGGGTTGGTGATGTCAATGATCGAAAGTCTACTTTTGGCTTTGTCTTTTGCCTTGGTTCTAGTCCGATTGCATGGTCATGCAAGAAGTAGACTACTATTGCATTATCATCGACAAAGGCTGAGTATCAAGGTGCCATGTTGGCTAGTGAGGAGGTTTTGTGGCTTCATCAGTTGATGATTGAGTTTGGATTCCCTTCCACTCAGCCCACTACTCTTTGGTGTGACAATCAGAGTGCCATTCATATTTCATGCAACCCAGTGGAGCATCAGCGAACTAAGCATATTGAGATCCACATGCACTTCATCAAGCAGCTCATCCAGGATGGTGTTCTTAACTTGGAGTATTTGCCTACAGATCAGTAGGTTGCAAACATCTTCACTAAACCTTTGGAATCACCTCATTATCTTCTGTTGTGATTGATGCTTGGGGTGAAGGAAGTTGTCCTTGGGGGGTCTTGAGGAGTCCCCCTTCCTTCATTAGTTTTTTTTGTATCTTTTCTCTCTTTTGGAGAGGAGTTTTCTCCCACAGGGTTTTTCTCCTTTTCTCTGCTTGTGAGAGTTTTTTTGTTTTGTACATGGGTACCTCATCAGGCCTAGTTGTCGGGACCCATCCTTTTCTTTATGCATTCGTTTTTACCTCCCTAAGTTGCAATTAAGGGGGGGTGTTGGTGTGAATAAGTCTTGTACCTAGTTTATTCCTTCACTAGGGACTTAGGGGACTTAATTCACATGTTAAGTTTACTTAGGATATTAGTTGTCATATCTAGATAAGTATTAGTTGTCTTATCTAGAATTTCCACTTTCCTAGGTAGTTATGAGTTAGTTGTCTCATGTGATAGGATTAAGACACTTGTCATGATCTTGTCTTATCTTATCTCTCATCCTTGCCTTTATAAGCAAGGCATCTCTAGTAATATGTTGCATAGCATTGTATTGTATTGCATTGATCATATTGTATCATATTGCAATCCTTGTTTGGTGGAATAGCATCTTCCATTGTTGCTTCTCTCTATCTCTTGTGGAGGTTCTTTGGCATTGCAGATTGAAGATCTTGGGTTGATAACTCCAACATTGGTTTATCGTGATGAGTTTCATAGCTTTGTCTTATTATGTTGATTTGTGAACATTGTTGTTTATGTCATTGTAAACCTTGAGTTTGTATTTGATTTGTTCTATGTTGTTCATGGAGTCGGTTTGACATTCATGGTCGAGTTAACTTCATTGTCACCTCTGAGCATGGGGGGTAAGTTATTCATAATTCACATGGTTGGGTGGAACGTGCTCCTCACCCGTTGGGTTCCCCTTCAGCATCCTCTTCTCAGCATATCTACAGTTGGAGTTGTACAAGTGTTCCCTTGTTATTCAAATGTTGGTGTAATTTGTATCATCCCACATATTTGGGAAATTCATTGTAATTCTTATATCAAAATCTTGTAATGTAATATTATAATGATGATGTAATAGTTAGGATCATTTATAACTTTGTTAAGAGATTCATATAATTGTATTATGTGGTGTATTAATATTCTTTCTCTTGGTTCATGGATGTACACTTATTCATGGTTATTATAATATAATTGGATACATGGTTTATCATTATCTTATACTTTCATTTAGATGTTGCGATGTGACCTCGCGTGCCCCAAAGAATGTAACGTTAAGTTGTTAATGTGCAATGTAAATGTAATTAATGTACAAATGCATGTTTACTTTATGTATTATTAAAAAAAAAAAAATTGTTGTGCAATGTTGATTCTCTAGGGTTTGCACGACGGGCATTACAACATCCACAAATTGTTTTCCAAATTCATCTAAACTACTTTCATGCATACATTCTCCTAATAATGAAAAGTTACCACATCTATCGCATTCTCCAAAAATGCATCCTTTTAAAAAAAATGAGTTTCCACTTAAAGAGGGATTACAAAACAAACCTGCTATAAAATCTTTGATTCTTTCAGGTGACATTAATACCACAAATGTCCTGCATAATTTGGTTAGCATGCAAAGTGCATCATATATATCGAAATATATCATAATAATAATGAAATTGTACATGAGTCTTACAACAACAAAAGATTCAATGCTTATTAATTCTAACATACCAAGGTTTACACTTTTCAAATGATCTTTGACTTATGCTAATATTCAATGGTAATATTGAAGCATCTAAATTTTTTTTATATAATTTAGTTTGAGTCATATCTAAGAGATGCTTTGGATGAGGTTCACGAATTTTGGAACCCACCCTTAATTTTAAGAGATCTCTAATGTTAGGTGATACTCTTGTATTATCATACCAAATTTTTTTGATTAAAGATTTAATTTCATTAGTTAATTTCATGTATAATCTTGGGAGTCTACCACTAAAACTCCAACATTGATTAATAGGATCATTTTCAATTCTCTCTTCTTTTAGCAGCTCTTATCAAAGTTCTAAGATTTAAGTTTATACATTTACTAATCTTACTTAACATTCTTTTATTTGAAGCTGTTTTATCAACTAGAGCAGTTGTTATTGCACGGCGAGCCGCATTCTTATCTTTTGATTGACTTTTCTTACCAATAACATCAATAGCATTAGCAACACTAGATATGACTTGTTCTACTGAATTATCTTTCTTTTTTGGTTTTACAAAAACACCTCATTTTTTCATCACTTTTCTCATTTTAAACATTCTCATCAATTGCACCATGAGTTGACATTGGAATCGTAATTTCTTTCTATAAAAAAACATTTTATATATTTTATTTCCATAATTTCTAATTTGTCTTGAAGAAACTTTACCACGAAGGTTATCTAGCACATTTGTTTCAATTGTAAAAAAAACATTTTCACCTTCATCCATAGATGGAGTTTCATTTTCATTCACACAAGGGGTTTCATTTTCATTTTCAAATGTAAAAGGGATTTCATTCTCATTTTCATCAATATTAGGGATTTCATTCTCATTTATATTCTCATAAGATATAATTTCATCATTTTCTTGTTTCTGCATTGTTTCAACCCTAGTATTATTGATCTCATCAATTGTGTATCCAACTTCCTCTAAACAAGCAATATCAATATTATAAAAACTTGGGTTTGAACACATACTTAGATAGATTGTTTGAATAGGTGCATTTTCCATATCATTGGGAGGTGGATTTGAAGACACACCTGAAGTTGTTTGCATATCATTCAAAGTTGAAGTTGAAGGCACAGTTGGGTTTGTCTCCATAATTGTATTTTCTTCCATATTCACCATCTCCACATTTGCATCATCTACATTCATTTCATCATTCATGGCTTCCTCTTCAACATTTTTGGAACTAGATGCTTCCAAATCTTTCATTTGATGAATCCTTTCTCTCCTTTCCCTTTGTCTTTTTGCCTCCTTATCTTTATTTGCTTGAATTTCTTCAGGTGTCATTACCTTTCTACATCTTTTTCTTTGTCTTTTCTTATCACCCATGGTTACCAATCCCTCTTTGATGAAAAAAACAATAATTCAAGAAACCTATTTTAAAATTGCCACCTCCTTCAAATATTCAAATTAAACTATGTACTATGAAGATCATTTTTTCTATAAACTCTGAAGTACAAAATCATCATGAGTACATCCAAAAATTCACTTTTTCCAAATCTTCTTGTAAAAGTTCTTGCACTTGATTCCACTTCAGAAAATTTAACTTGCACTTTTTCTTTTCCAACAATTTGAATAGAATATACCCTGCACAAGACAAATTTGCAATAAAAAATGCAGAAAATGACACTTTCAAACTGTACTACAGAAAAGGAATGTTGCAAGAAAATCGTGTTTTACCAGTATTTTCCAAATTAGGAAAAATGACTATTATAGAAATGCGTACGCTTTATGAAACGCATACGCGTTATGTTCAAAAAATGCGTATGCGTTTCATAACGCGTATGTGGTATGGTCTCCCAATGGCCAAAACATAATGCGTATGCGTTATGAAACGCGTACGCGTTTCATTTAAATAACACATACGTGTTTATATAACGCATACGCATTATTTAAAATTTGAACTCCCATACCAAATCTAGCATTGGTTTTAGGCTTGGGAAAGGCTTGGCAATCTGAGCCTTAGCTTTTGACCTGCAACTAAAAAACTAAGGCAGATTGAAGAAGAATGTCCAACTTTGACAACATAGATGATGGACTTTTTTTTCGAATGAGTTTATAAAATTAAAACCCATTAGAGAAAACAATGTATAATTTCTAAATATATAATTTTTATTAAAATTGGATTACGTTTGTTATTTTTTAATTAATTTCTAAGTAAACTAGGCCTTAAACTAGAAATATCAGATTTTTTTGGTTTTTTAATAACTTTGTATTGGTTGAGTTTCTTGTAAAAAAATTATATGGGACCAAACTTCAGAAAATTCTCTACAAAATGAAAAATAAAAAGAGTCAAAAAATGTTTTGCTTAGGTCCAATTGTATTGTCCGTACATGTTGATTTGAAGAAACATCAATTAAGGCCAATAAAAAATTAATAAAAAAAAAATATTTAACCAAAATTTACAAAAAAATATCCATCCCAAACTTCATGTTGTTAGCTCTCTTTTCCTAAAAGGAATTAGCAAAATAATTTTATTTGGGTCAAAAAGTGTTGTCCGTACACCTGCTTGGTATGGTAAAAAACTAGGAACTTTTAAAAAGTGGTTTTTATAGATCCTTATCAAAATTTAATTTCTATAAACTGGGTATTTTAATAATTTACATATTTGGAAACTAGATTCAAAATTATAACTTTCATATGACTGACTTTTTTTAAAATTCATTGTGGAAGTGCCTCAAATTTTCAGTCCAAGTGTGACAAATTCTGGAAAACAGCAAAAACATTTCCACTTTTTGAGCTTTTTGTGTACCCAACTTCTTGCATCAGCCTGTATCTCTCAATGTTTGGAATTGTTGTGCTTGCCACTTAGAAAAAAAGGAATGATGTGTGTATGGTCGTATCAATTTTCAAAAATCTTCCATAAATTTTCCAATGGGAATCTCCTCTTCTACATAGTTCAACCTTGTGGATTCTTTCCCAAAATTTGTTTGCAACTTTACATACTTGTACCTGTGTCAGTAAAATATGTGAATAACTAATAAACCACACTTGATCAATGAAACATTACATCAAAGAGAATCCAAATAACAATCTATGAGAAATTGAAACAAATAAACTCTCTAAAAATAATACTTACCTCTTGCAATTTAATGCCTTTGTTAGGTCATATCCTCAATTCTTGAAGGAAATTTAGCCAAATTTCCACATGTCTCACAAATTCCTTTTATGCAGTTTATTTGAGGTCCATTTTCATGATCACATAATATAGACTTTATGAACAAACTTGCCTGTTTAGGAGGTGCATTTTGAAACCCACATCTTTCTTCTCTCATCTTTCAAAACACCTAATAGTAGAGATCAAATTCAATATGATAACGACAACAACAAGTTTCAAAAAGCTTGTTTATCTTCACATAATATGGCTTTAACCTTTGAAACATTGTTTTCCCAACATTTATATGAGGATATGCATTACAAAAGTTCATATACATCTCAAATTGTGTTATGTCTAGCCAATGTTTGATATGATTTTCATAAATTATACTAGGTCCAATCCTGTGTCTCATAACATCTCTAGTATTTGATTATGGATGAGTCTGATGATGCCAAAAACTTGAGACCAAATTCCTAACAACATCTTCAATCTTGTCAGAATGGGGAGCTCTACACATAATTGCCCAATTTCCTTCTAAAATCTCATCCAAAAACTTTCTCTTTTTCTCATATTTTATCAATGTGGTTCTACTATAACCAATTTCAGTTGAAAGTGCATACATTTTTCTTTTTCTTGCTATATCTTGATGTACAATAGATGTTAACATCACCCTTCTTGTAGTGGCCTTATCCACTGATCGAGATCCTTTCCAAATGGAATCTAAACACTTTTTAACATTTTGAACAATATCCTTTTGTAATCCCATGTGTTTCTTCTTATTTGATGCTGAATGTACACCCAAAAATTGTAATGAATCTTTGAGCTCATCACGAAGAAGTAAACGTGATAACAATTGGGTTTTTTCAAGTGTATCAAGACGATTGAAATGATGATTGATCATTCCATTTACAGATTTAGTCATTGACCTCTTTCTCTTATTATAAGGCTAGTTGGCATAATATTTCAGTTTCTCCATATCCATTTCAAGTAAATGATCTAAATTTCTATGAGAAATTTGTTTCCTCACCTTCTCAGCTAGTTTTATATGCTCATCCATACCAGTAGGAAGAAGTGATCCCGACCCCTCTCCAACATGCATTGTTTGAACTTGTGCCTCCTCCCTATCTTCAAGGGCCATGCATTCTTGAGTGGATTCATTTGATCCAATGTCTAGATTTGGCTCGACTTGAGCATGAAAATTTTTTGCTTGTTGAGCCCTTCCTACATGTCACAAAATATTTTTCAAAAAAAAGTGAGAGATGATGTTATATAAGTGAAGTTTATGTATGCAAGCAAACAAACTTCAATAAAACATGATGCTATAAGTGAGAGAAGTTTGTGTGCTAGTTTTATATGCTCATCCATACTATTAGAAGGAAGTGATATTGACCCCTCTCCAACAAGCATTGTTTTAACTTGGGTCTCCTCCCTAACTTCAAGGTCCATGCGTTCTTCAATGGATTCGTTTGATCTAATATCTAGATTTGGCTCGACTCCAGCTTGAGGAATCCCTAGAGCATAAAACATAAAAATAATTTGAGAACATTGAAGTGATGAAAATAAAATAATTATTCCTTGGCACCATATAGCTTGAGTTTTGATGTATACATGTGTTATTCTCTAGAAAACCTCACATTGCATTGGCTTTAAGTATAATTTTAGTTCTAATTTTCAAATAATTCTAGAGCTTAGAATTGGGCATTTATTAAAATATTTAAAAAATATTTTTTTAAAGGAACTATTGATCATTAGATTAAATTCAATGGGAGTTTAGAAAAATCTTAAGCTAATTAGATGTTGCAATGTAGATTGGATAGGGGATATTGATCACCAAATATCAACATTAGAATGCTACTTCATTGTACATGAAGGTGTAGTTTCATGAATAATTAAGAAAAAATAATGGTTTCTTTCAAAGTGCAAAGTTAGAATATATAGGAATTTGCAAAGCCATAAAATAATTAATGTGGTTGAAAAATTATGAAAATCAAAGTGGCATAGTCACAAAATTTAAGGTTTCATTGGAGAACTAAGCATGAAAGTACACTATCAGTAAAGAGAAAATTGTGTAGATGCAATACTCAACAATGATAATGTGATGACAAAAAAATTAAACAAAGGTATTGGTAAAAGATAAGTGTAAGGTTTGTAGGGAAGGATTTAATGTACAATATTTTAGTTTAAGAGTACATTTTAAGTTGGGGTATTGTAAGTTGAAAAATGGTCATACATTAAACATTTCTAATTTTAATAAGAAAGCCAATGCAAAATGTATGCACATACAATTTTAAACACACACTTAAGAGTGAGAGAGAGAAGAAACAAGCATGTACCTTGTTTCTTTCTATGATAATTTTCTAAGTTTTGTTCATGCCTCTTATGTTCTTCTTCTTTTGACAATTTTCGTTGAGACACATTTTTTCTTTTTCTTTATTGTCCCATTTTCTTCTTCAACTTAAAGATGACTCAAAACAAGTCCTCTACCAACTTAGTTAAATTATCCTCCAAATTTTTCCTTGATTGATAAAAATGAAAAGTTGTCAAGCTCCAATATTTGCATCCTTGATAAATGTACAAAAAGTTCTCCAAAATCTACGCTCCAAGTGATATAAATGACAATTAATCTTGCAATTTGATATCCAGAATAATGAAAAATAAGCTTCTATTTATATGCATATCCAGGATGGGAAAAAAATTATTCTAGTGTACATGGAATAACTAGATCCTAGTTTAAATGAATCAAGTAGTAAACAAACAAGTTATTTCATTCTGGAGTTTGTTGTTATTTAATTCATAGGTATGCACAACATATCTAGTAATTTTAGAATTTTGTTAAAGTGTCAAAAATGTATATTAGAGGTATAATTTGAATTGAATTTTCTTAATTATATTTGAATTGAATTTCAAGTTACTTGTCAAAAATGTATAATATAGGTATAATTTGAATTAAATTTTCTTCATTATATTTGAATTGAATTTCAAGTTACTTGTCAAAAACGTATAATAGAGGTATAATTTGAATTAAATTTTTTTAATTATATTTGAATTCAATTTCAAGTTACTTTTCAAAAAGATTAAATCTTGTTCTCAACTCAATGGTTCATGTTGCTTAAGTCATTTTAAAAAAAATATTTATTGTGATCAACATGAATGAACTTAATTATAAAGTGGCATTGATTTCCCTAAAATTATACTAGAGATCAAATGCATATTGAATATAAGGATATGTAAGTTGTAAGAGATCATAAAATAAGAAAACATGTATGTTAATTGAATATTTAAAGCAAATGCATACATATATTATGTGTAAACATGTTTAAACCATAAGAAAACACATGTACATACATGTAAAGGGATTCAATACATATAAACATAACACATATTATAAGAAAAGAGGCAAATGTATGTATATATCATATAAGAAAATATATGTACATATTGAATAGAAGAAAAATGTAAATTAAAGATAATCAAATGTCGAATACTAAAGATCAAAAAATAAGCAAATGTATGTATATCATATAAGCAAATGTAAGTTAGAGATCATCAAATCTCAAATACTAAAGATCATCATGTATAAGCAAATGCATGTGGTAAAGATCAAAAATCTAGTGTGCATGGCCTAATATGAATGTCTACTCCTAGTTGAATGGCCATCTGAATGAGAACGGTCCTGCTCTGATGGATGTGTTGAGCCCTGCAAATAAAATTGTGTACAAGATGTGTTAAATACATATAATTTATATTAAATAAATTTTATGAAAGTTATTATTAAATGAACTTGTATTTTTAAGTATTTTTAAATATCAATCTAGATCTATGCATACATAAATATTGCATGTACATATACACATGTGATTATATAAAAATGAAAAACTCACATGTCCACTAGCAGCAGATTCATCCACAGAGTCACATCGATTATGCACACGATCTGGACCAAGGCTAGAAGTGATATGAGGTATGTCCACCTGTAACAATATATATACATATATATATATATATATATATCAACTTACATGAATATCTAGTTAAAAATAATAATAATAAAAAAAAAAAAGAATTGAAACATGCACATGCACACATACATGAATATCATCTGATATCTGATGACCTAAGTCCTTTGAAACAGTCACCTCCACCATATCCACCAAACGGTCAAGTGACGAATCAACATATGCATCCATCTAATCTATCCCATGTCCTGCCATAAATGATGAATGTCGAGGACTATGAAGGTGAGATGGCATCGGCAATGATGAACCATAACCAATCAACATATGAGTAAAACCCATAGTCTGTGCAGCTGTTGAATGAACTGTAGGTGGATCCTGATGCGCACTAGTGCTCGGTTGAGAGTGATGGGATCCTGGAACTGAACGACCTCTATGTCTCAAATGATCTCTAACATGCTCTATACCAATCCCATTATTTGATGCAATGTTGGCATATGCCTCCAACAGGTCCTCAGCCAAACAATGCAGAGTCATGCATGACATATCTCTTGTAAGTGCATCAAGTTGTGTAGGAGTAGGGATGCCAGCCACTGTAAAAGGATCCATGGTGGTCCACTGTGCTGAAAATGGCATGGATCGGGAATGTCTGGACATCAAATAATGACCTACATGATCATGAGATATCCTAGTGGTGGTAGCCGCAATCTCACCTACAGTGTCAATTGCTTCCTTTTAGGAAGCAACAACAACCTCATCTGCTATGGGGGCTAGAGTTGGGGTGAGAGTAGGAGACCTCTCACCAACCAATACCCTAAACACTAGGGGTGGTCCATCTACTTGATGATAGGTGGGCCTATTAGCAATCCTGCCATGCCCTTGACCAACATATGGTGGAATGTCCAGGTAGTTAACTTTGAGGCCCAAATGGACCTCAGCATACAACTGCTGAACAAAATACAATGGAATTTGGTCATTGTTTGGGTATAGACCATGTGCTGTGAGAAATCATGGGTAGTTCAATGAGGCCATAGCATGATCAACACATCTAGTACCTGGTATCCCCTAAACTTACACACATTTTGATAAAATGGAAAACAAGTTGTTTTATCATTTCTTTGGTGACACTATCCTGTATTTGTTTAAGGGGAATGCCACCATGTACTTCTTCCCACATGTGGGAAAGAATAGCAGTCACTCTATTTGAGGAATATGCACTAGTCCTCTCAAGTTCATCTTTTAGTTTTTCTAGACTATGCAATATTAACATGCATGGTTCACTATATATATCCCCGAGTTTGCACCTTGTGCTAATGAATCTCTCAATTTTTTAATCTCATTACTAGTATAATTTACAAACAAAGAATCTAGCGCAGGTGGAACATGATCTGCATTTTCCATGTTATATATATATATATATATATATATATATATATACAATACACCTAAAAGAACAATGAGACTTTGGTAAATAATATATCTAGATAAAGGGAATACAAATCTAAAATTGTTGTAATAATTCATCTACTCATCAATAATATTTTCATACGATTAACAATTTAAAAAGAATTGGAAGACAACTATAATCTATAACATAGCATCCTTAAATGGTTCAAATTTTAAATGAAACAATGAAAAAAAGAATAAGAATACAAACATTAGTATAAAATTATTTGAAAATAATTGGGGATAAAAATATTTAATCTAATAGTTGTTAACATAAATGAACTTCAAAATAGGATTATGTAAGTGAAAAAAAAGTTTTATTGCCTTCATTGAACCTATATTTATCTAGTTAAGACATGTCTAAAATTAAGAATTCACACTAGAATATCAATATTCCATAAGAATCTCATAAAGAGGATGAATCATTAAATTGAATAAAGCTATAAATTGAATCTTTAAAACTAATTAAACTATTTAAACTTATAGATTGCATAAAGCTATAAATTGAATCGTTAAAACTAATTTATTAAGAATCAAATCTAATAAAGTTTGACTTCATATTGCATGTAATTGTTATAAATATCTCACTAATCCAACCATACATTTTATATATGTTAAAAAATATATAATTGTTATGCCGATAATTTTTCACTATATCTTGATGCACGGATCTCCTTCAACTAGATCAATTAAAAATTATTTGTAATGTTGGAGGAAAATGGATTTAATATCATTAGAGTTGTCATGTAACTACCTCTCTTGATCAACGATAGATATTATCCACTCTCGAGAATGTAAATATGTTTGAGATAACTAAAAAATAATTTGTATCCCTTATATCCTTTCATCCAATGTAGCCTATCTCTTAATTGAGATCCTCTACCACAATTAAGTTCAAATCTTCTAAGTTTTATTTCAACAGAAGCAATCACTCATTGTAGAAAAGTTATTAGTAAGTGCTAAAGCCAAAAAAAGTTTTTTTTTTCTATCTGGATCCATTTATTTTTTCCATTCTAGATCTCTTTCTAGCCATATTCTTATTGTAAGATCATAGTAAGGTAGTGCAATAGATTTAATCACATCATTCCACAATTGTATCCACTTACCATTTTGATGAGGTCTAGGAACATCAACCAAAGGGATATCAGGGAAGCAAGGTGATCAATTTGATTGAGGTGGGAAGTCTTGAGCTTGAAGGATAGATTATTAGGTATGAGGAATAAGAAGTTTGAAAATTTTAAAGAATTGGGAGGTGATATGTGAGATAGGTTTAATAGAATCTACTTAAATAAGGGTGTTTTGTGGAGAGGGGACAATGGAAAGAGAAATAACTAAGTTTTAATCTATCAATACAACTAAGTTTCCCTTAGTTCACCATCTCTTTAGTTGGTCCAAGTGAACTAGTGATCAATATAAGAATATTTTTTGTCTAAAATGGGATCTAAACCCCTCATGGTATTTCTAGTTAAGATGTAGGAATTCAATTATTTTTTAGAGAGTTTATGAGAACTAAACCAACTTGTATCTTGGTTTTTTCCACCATATCATATTCACCTCCTTGTAGCCATTTAGTCATAGGGAGGGAATAAAAATCCATTCCCACAATTTAACTTGAGATGAGGAGTCATTAGGCATGTACAATAAAGAAAAAATGAATAGGTATTCCTTGGATTAGTAACTGTAAGCACTAAGCACAATTGTTGTTGGGATCCACTCCTCAATAGATGATAAACTTAGCCAAGTATTGGGAAAGGTGGGTCAACCTTGCATCCTAATATTTTGATTTATTATTTTGTCCTCATATTAGGAAATGAGGCATCTCACTTTGTGTCAGTAGTTATTTGTCATTTGTTGAATGCTTTAAGGGAGGTGTCTAAGATGTTCTAAATGTGCATATAATATTATTATAGCTTCATAAGATGAAACCCTCTTATGACATATTCATATGACATTTAAGAGCATGACTATAGAATATTTACAGTAAAGTATTGACCAACATTATGAAAAATTATAAGAAATTTTTTAAGAAATAGCAACTGTGTCAAGGAAAAAGATGTGGACATTTACAAGAACTTTTTTTTCAAGCAAAAGTGGGAGACCACTTATAATTTTATTTATATATAATATTTTACATATAGATGGTTCAGGCGGACATACTAGTAGGAAAGAACCAAGAATAAAACCCTTAGTTGCAGTCCGAGTAACAAATTTTACAAAATATCAAAAAGACCAGTGAGGTCCTAGTACAAATGACCAATTGTCTGATTACAATGTTACAAAAGCACATTGGTTGAATACATCAGTACATATGCACATTCTCTTATGCACCCAAAATACCCAAAAGAAGACATCATACTAGATATACCCATGACCCGAATACATAACACAGTGGAGATTACAAAACCTTACTAAACATAAGACTGATAAGCTAGGAATCCACTTTCAAAAAGATATAGATTTTCCACCAACATGCTAAAATCCATTAACCAAGCTTTCTTTTGTTTCCACTCGTTTACCTTTGTGTTGGCGATCATGCTCAAATGAAGGTTTTTATTTGTTTTAATATCAAGCACATAACGATAACATAATTTCTTTTTGGATGAAGATCATGGAAGTTGCAAATCATGAATGCAAACATGACTTCTCAAGAAATAAATGACATGATATTTTATTTTTAAATCATCAATCTCCTCCATGGAAATGGTAGATTTGTATCTATTTAGAACTTGGTAGAGATGTGAAGAAGTGTCATGCATTGTGGATAATAACATGCCTTGGAATATGTGAACATAGGTCTCTTCTTATGAAAAAAAATCTTCTTTGAATAATTAACATTAGAAATTAATATAGCTTGGTGAGCATATTGTATAATCACACTAGAAACCAACAATGGAAGATTGAGAGTCTCAACTAAGAATTCCACCAAGTATAGATAACATTCATACTATAAGCCAACAACAAAAGACCAAATTTCATAAATAAATTTCATGTGTTATATATCATGCCTTTGAGGGGTCCACAAGTACCATGAGCCTTTTGAAATCCTTCTCCATCTAAATGCATCCATTCCAAGACCATTGGAAGGTGGGTATACAATATGAACCAAGTATTGATTTCTAATGTTAATTATTGAAAGAAGGTATATAAATTATTCGAGCATCTTAATTCTCATATATAGAGTTACATCTTAGTCAATTTCTCTTGATGTATGAGTTCCATATATTTGTAAATTTTTCTTAATATAAAAACATATTTTATTTCATTAAAATTAACCTATCTATTCCATGTTACAAAGGATGCTCTTATTTTAAATTATAAGTATATAATTCAAAATTAATGAGTAATTTTCAAGATAGAGTACACACAATTTCTTTAGTTAAAATAAAATAATATTCTTATTTCCATGTGAGAGTTATGTAGAATGGTAGTTTGATGTCTCAAAAATATTTCTTTCATATATACTAAATTTTTATCATTGTACATTATAAGTCTCAATTATATATCCAAGCACATCAAAAATTTATAAAGTGGAAAGAAAAATAATCACACATTTATCATATTTTTGTAAGGTGTTCGAAAAGACTAAAAGTTTCCCTAGAAAGAACTAATTAAGGAATTAAAAAAATGGAAAGTGTCTAACTTGTTGTATGTTGAACTTTCCCATATAAAAAGATCATGGAAATGCTAAATGAGTTGATATAATAATTTTTAAGAATGAAGGCACAAAATTCATAACACTTTAATCCTAAAAGCAACAAGAAAGGCAATGAATAAAATCTTCCTAGTTATTTTGAAAGAAACTTTAAAAGGTTCTAAATCCCCTTCACAGGTAAAATAAATAAGTTACTAAATCCCTTTAAAAGGTTCTAAATCCCCTTCACACCCCTTTCTAAATGAAGATAAAATAAATAAGTTACCAAATATTTCTTAGAGTTTAAGGTGGTGATTTTAATATGATTTGAGAATAAATAAGATAAATTAGATGAAATCAAGTTTTGTTGTAAAGGTGATGAATTTTGGGGGAATAAGATGAAAATAATTTTGAACATAGTTGACTCGTTAAATGGCAATAAGATAGATTTTAAAGGGGCTTTATTTAAAATATGTAATAGTTAGATATGTACTAATGCATTATATTCTCTATTAGATAGTTATTTCTTCCATAAACATTTCTTACAATCTTATAATTTATTAATAATAGTGTTGTGTGCATCCCTAGACACTCTTTGATAACCACACTATTAATGTTTCTATTTTTACTAGAGGATACTCTAATTGAAAAGCATGTATACCATTAAGGATAAAATTTAGACTTTAAGTTGAAAGAAAATGTCAAATATTTAGAATAAAAATGGTGGGGATGGACTACAAGCTTCAAGAATCTCCTTGTAATAATTAATTGCAATAATAAATGATTAAAACTAAACACGAATGGATATGTCAACAATAATTTTTAGATAAAATGACTAAAATTAGAGCCAAGATATCTTAGTTCAAGTATCATGATAAAGGTATCAAATTCTTATTCAATGTAAACATAGCCAAGTTTGATAGATAAAAAGTTGGCCCCATTAATACTAGGGGAGCATTGTCTAATGAGATTAAGTTGACACTATATTCAATTTTTAGAAGTTAGAACCCTAACATTTATATGAGGCTTGTAAAATAGAACCTTACTAGGAAGAGTAGGAGAGGAGAAATGAACCCATAATAATTATAGTTATACAAATAAAAATAATAATAATGTTTAACCATTTCAAAATGTTAAATTTGTTTCACTAATATGGTGATCAATAGCTAATTTGTACAAGGAGGTGCAATTTATAGGGAAATGAAGACTACATAAGAGGAGAATTTATAACATAGTAGCTTGGTTGTAGTTGTTTCTTGAGCATTAACTATTTTCTCTTTTTTCTTTTGTTGTTGAATATTTTATTTTATCTCTTAAAATTTATCAATGGTACTTGATCTTCATAATGATTATTTTCTTCTTTTTCAATTATTATCATCTTAGAAGGAATTTACCATTTCAATTTAGAGCAGGGAGAAATGTATTTTTCTTTTAAAGTATTTAAAATATTATATTTATTTGATGGTTCCTTCTTAACCTCTTCCACTCCTTGGAAAAAATTATCCAACCTCTTGAATCTACTTATATTAATCAATTTACTTCTATGAGGGTATGTGCAGGATCATGATGGGCCAAAAAGTGGCAATATGATGAGTATGTGGCTTATGACTATTTTTTTACCCAAAATTGATAAAATGAAAAGGGCTTTTAAAGGAGATTCTCAAATTTCCACTGATATAAATTATGCTTTACTTTGAATTTAATAAGTAATTATTATTCATTTTCTATTCAAATTATTACTAAATTCTTGATTGATAGGTTGATTGAAAAATATCTATAGCTTTCAAATGGTATCACATTTTTTGAATCCAAAACATGTGTCACATTATATGCTTTGCATACTATAGGATTAAAAAAATAAAAAATGAATTTCATGAAGTTTTGACCAAGTTAAGGTGGTTAGACATGCGAGTTTTTATATTTTTTAAAAAGTTGTAATAAAAAATTCATAATTAATTATTTACTTGGAAAAAAATTACAAAAAAATATGCATCACATCGGACCATGAGTCCTCTATTTATATCTAAAATATAATAAAAAAATATTATCATTTTATTGTGGTTAGGGTGGTCAGACAGACACCCACTTCTTATTTTTTTCCTTGAAATTTAAGTACCACTACATTGAAATTTTAAATTTCCCCAAATAGATTTTTTTTTTTAAACATACCTAGTAGTTTAGAAACTACATTCAATTTTCTAAAGATTCTATTATTACACATTTTTGAAATAATATAGATAACTTATTCAAATTTTTACGTTAAGTTGCCTAACTCTGATTTTTCTAAATTTTTTGTCACTTAAGGGCCTGTTTTTTCCATGATGACCCTGCACATACCCATGATTTATGTATGTTTTTTTAGTGATTTACTCTTTACCCTTTCAATTTATTCATGATATACTTTAATATAGTTATAACAAGTGTATATAATAGTTTTTCATAATTGGATATGCCTTAAGAAACTCTTTAAACGTGAAATTATTTGATGAGGGAAGATATAAATTAAGGTTATTCTTTCTTACTTACCTCATGCTCATCCATATTTTTTGTCCATAAATATCTCAAATCAAATTGGATTTTGCAAAGAGGATAGCTATATTTTAAATATTCGCTCTTAGTCAAAGTCATTTATTTCTTTGTACAAATTTAAAATTGATTTATGTAATTTAATTTTTAATAGTCTTAACATAGATATATGAAGAATAGTTTTAAATATATATATATATATATATAGTAAAGTGGGCATATTTTTATATTTTCCTAATAAGTATAGTGCCTAATTCTCCTCAACGGGTTAAGATGACTCTTAATAACATAGTTAGCTCATGCAAATGTAATAGTGTAAAATACGGTCATGAAGGTGCATTTAAAAATGATTTTTTCCCTATATGGGGGAGATAATGTGATGAGGAGCATATATATGTAGTGGGTGAGGATCATAAACAATAAATCCCTATCCAAGTGATGAAGTAACATAGATCTAATTGGCTTGATAATTATCATGTCATAATCAATTATGAGGGACCATGTTGACAAATAATCATTTAAGTGTAAATAGATAATGATGTGATTGTGAAGGTATATGTAAATCTAATTGTCCCTAGATGGAAAGGATAACACAATAAATATCATAAGGTGAAATGGGTATAAGAAAGGTAATATGTGATGAGTAAGCACCATTTCCCACATACAATAGGATCACCAATAGTATAATTTAAAATGTATGATATTATCTAGTTATTTCATATATTTTCAATTGGGAGTGAAAAACCAAATGCACAAGTGTTGAACTAGGGAATAATGGTAAAAGGACTAATCCAATTGGGTCAAAATTTACCAAAAAAATTACTTCTATGAAATTTGGATTATATTTAGATTTATATGAAGGATGAGTTCCCCTCATGGTAAAGCTCATTGGACAACACCAATTTTATTTTTTCATTAATTATCTTTGGTATATGTACATAGATCAAGTATAATGAGTTTACTTATTGTTTATCCAAGGCCTCAAACTCTTGTAATTGGTGTTCTTGATATGTGTAATCATCAATGCTATCACTAAGGGAGATACATAATGATAGAATCTTAAGCTCAAGAGGCATTATGGCCTCCATTTCATAAACTAAAGATTAAGCCTAGTGGGATTTTGTATTCTAGTACAATATGCCCATAATGTTGGGACAAGCTATGTGTGCATATTAGTACCATTTTTGTCAATTAGCTTTTGTAATATTTATTTAATAGTCTTGTACTAGAAAATTTTATAATACCTTCATTCCTTCTAATCCTAATAGAACTATTTTATTATACATTTCATTCAAACAATCTAGTTTCTTTCCTCTAAATTTATTCTTCGATTCATACATTTAGTTCACCAAACATTTTTGGAGTAATGTCATAAGACTCAAAGGCAAAATATGAAGAATTTTATCCAAGTTTCCATTGTATGCACCCTAAACTTTATACCATGAACTGTTTAATGAACTATTTGATATAATTCCTCAAATAAATTTCCAATAGTATTTTTGATGGAGTATGATATAAATAGTGTTTTTGATATAATGCCTCAAATAAATTTCCAATAGTGTTTTTGATATAATGCCTCAAATAAATTTGTTAATGAACTATTTGATATAGGGTGCATACAATGGAAACACTATTTCTATCATACTCCATCAAAATTACCATGAACTGTTTGATATAATGCCTCAAATAAATTTGTTAATGAATTGTTTGATATAGGGTGCATACAATGGAAACACTATTTCTATTATACTCCATCAACAATTACCATGAACTGTTTGATATAATGCCTCAAATAAATTTGTTAATGAATTGTTTGATATAATGCCTCAAATAAATTGGAGGTGCCCTGGTAGAAATGTATGCAAAATGTGGAAGCATAGACAGGGCATGTTAATTTTTCGACAGAGTAGAAATGTATCATTGAAATAATGTATGTTGAAAAGACTTTAGAAACTTTCAAAAAAATGTAGTTTCCATTAAACCAATTTGCAAAATTTTGCATTTAGGGTTTCAAAATTCAACAAACAAATGCATTTTCAACCCTATGAAATTCGAATTTGACAAACTTGGTGCTCGATATGCAAGTTGGGTTGATGAAATTTGGAAAGATGAAGATGAATTTGCGTTCAATGGAGAGATAAAGTCGTCGCCGTTTGCAATCACATTCGATTCACCGCACGCATGTAAGCACAGGGAAAGCAATGATAGAAGGCAAAAATGACAGTGACATTCACTGTTTTTTTTTTTTAAGGGGTTCAGTCGAACCCATGTTCGACCGAACCCCTTAAAATATTATTTATTTTTCTAGGGTTTGGGTGTTCGATCAAACATATAATGTGGTTCGGTTGAACCATTGAGTTCGACCGAACCCGTCGACTATGGAAAAAGGAAAAAAAAGAAATTTCCTTCCTCATCTCAATTGTAAACCACTATTGTGGTTTGACCCCCTACCTATCAGGAGGCTCTCTTCAACGAAATTTTTTTTTTGGGATCTTCATCCTTATTCTGCCTTCACTCCAAAATTTATTGTGATAGGTAAATTTTAATTTTGAGAGGTAATTTTTGAAAGTAGACAAGAATAGACAAATAGAAGGAATGCAATAGTCAGTAAGTGATTTTTCAAGAAGAAGTTGCAACAACAATAGTAGAGAATGTTTTGAGAATGAAGTACAGAGTGTGTGTAGGGAGCAGCAGATAGCTCCAAATTGTGTATAGTGTGTGCAGGGAGCAGTAGATAGCTCCAGATTGTTCAGTGTGTGTAGGGAGCAACAAATAGCTCTAGATAAATAGGAAGAAGAAGAGAGAGCATTGAGAAGCTCCAAATTGTTGTAACTATGTGTGTACAGCTCCAAATTGTTGTCAAAATAGTTTGTAGTTTCAATTTTTGAAATAATTTTGCAAATGTTATTTTCTAATTTAATAGAACAAGCAAAAGTTTGCATGAACAACTGTGTGTCTCTAATCAATTTGTTTTGTTATTTTGCATTTTATTTTGGTATTCCTAGTTGATTGGGAAATAGAGCAGGAACTCTGTGCATTTTATTTGTGTTTGGGATTTAGAAAATACTTCAGATTGGTATCAGAGATGGAAGGCCCTAAGTCTTGAGTGAGTTGGGAATTTATTTTTTGGGTGTTTAAAGTTTTGTTGTTGGATACATGGCTAGAGTAGAGAGTAAGAGTTGGTAGTAGCCACCACCATTCAATGGACAAAACTATGATTTTTTGGCAAAGAAAATGAAGACCATAATGGTTGCAAATGATTTGGTAGATTTTTTGGTTAGTGGGTTCAATGATGTGACTAATCCAGCAGCATATGCAATCCTCACAAACAACTAGAAGACCCAGTTGAAGGAGACAAGGAGGAAAGATGCAAAAGCATTGAGTCTGATTGAAGTAGCCTTGAGAGAGGCCATTTTTTCTAGAATAGCAACAACTAACTATGCAAAGGAAGCTTAGAAAATCCTCCAAAATAGTTACAAAGGGACTAATAAAGTTAGATTGGTGAAACTCTAGATGCTTCGAAGATATTTTGAGACTCTCCAAATGAAGGACAGTGAGTCTATCTTAGACTTTCACACAAGAATCTCTAGTTTGATAAACCAATTGAGGATGAATGGAGAAGCCATGGAAGAGCAAAGGATTGTGGAGAAAATCCTCAAAAGTTTACCCAAAAGGTTTGATGCAGTAATGATTTCCATTAAAGAGGCAAGGACCTCTCAACATTGACCATTGATGAGCTAATGAGTTCCCCGTAAATCCATGAGTAGTGCCTAAATACATCTACAAATTCTTCCCATGAGCAAGTTTTCAAAGCTCAAGCCAACACAAGAGGCAGGGGGAGATGTAGAAACAACTTTGAACGAAGCTCAAAAGGTAGAGGTAGAGGCAAATTTGGACATGGAAGTGTTGGAGAAGATAGCTTAGAACGAGTACATAGCCAAGAGGGAGCAAGAAATTCTCAATCCAACTTTGGACAAGCCAAGAAGAACAATAACTCAAATAAAAAGTTTGACAAGAGTAATTTTGAATATTATTATTTCCATAAGTTTTGTCATTATGCAAGTGAGTGTTGGAAAAGGCAACGTGATTAGTCCAAGCAAAGTACAAATGTTGTTGATGAAAAAGTGGTTGAAAGTAATCAACAAAAGGCCTTCATCATGGGCAACATTGTTGAGCAAGCATTGATGAGGTATGGTTTTTAGACAATGGATGTAGCAACCACATGAGTGGGAATGAGAGTTTATTTTCTTTCATTGATAAAAATGTCAAGTCTGAAATAAAAATGGGGAACAATGAAATAGTTCCAGTTTGTGGGAAAGGGGTCTATTATGTTTCGCACCAAGCAAGGTGAGAAGAAGGAGATTGACGATGTATATTTTCCCTTGGTATAAAGCACAATATTGGACAACTAATCCAAAAAGGATACAAAGTATTGATGGAAAAGGATGAATGCATCATTTATAAGAAGGATGGAAGCAAGAAAATAGCTACAATAGTGCCAATGACAAATAATAGAATGTTTCCCTTGAAGTTAGAGAGGTGTTTCTTAGCTTATTCCACAATTGCAACCTCCAAGCATGGAAAATGTATAGCAGTATAGCAATAAACAACCTTCAAGACATTCATTCAAGACTGTTCTAAACTTTGGCATCTCAAGTATGGACACTTAGGCTATTCTGGTTTGAATATTTTGTCAAAGAAAGGTATGGCTAGAGGTTTTATAATAATTATAGAGCCTAGTGGTAGATGTGAAGCCTACATTTTAGGCAAGCAACATAGGAAGCCCTTTCAATCGAGAAATTATAGAAGGGAAAGAGCACCATTGGAGCTGGTGCACACTAATTTGTGTGGCCTTATGCATAAAATTCCTATTGGTAAGAGCCAATATTTTATGACCTTCATAGATGACTACAACTATAGGACATGGGTCTATTTCTTACAACTTAAATTTGAAGCATTTGACAAGTTTAAATTGTTTAAAACCTAGGCTGAAAAGGAGAGCGGACATTTCATTAAGGTCCTAAGGTCAAATAGAGGGGGAGAGTATACCTCCAATCAGTTTGTGAACTTTTGCAACATGGCTTTAAGAGGGAGCTAACAACAACCTATACTCCACAGAAAAATGGAGTGGCTGAAGGAAAACCATAACCATTGCGAAGATGGAAAGAAGTATGCTTAAAGCCAAAAGACTCCCAAATGAATTTTGTGGTGAAGTTGTAGCAACAGTAGTATATTTGATAGATAGAAGTCCTACAAAGGCAGTTTGTGACAAGATTCCATAAGAGGCATGGACAAAATGCAAGTGGATGGTTGAGCACTTGAGAGTGTTCGAGTGTATGGCATATCCACTTATGCCAAAAGAGAAGAGGAAAAAGTTGGATGACAAGGGTGAGAAGTGCATATTCATGGGCTATAGTGAAGAGTTCAAAGCCTACACGATGTATAACCTAGTCACCAAGAAAATAGTCATTAGAAAAGATGTGTTCTTAGAGGATGAATTATGGGATGGCTTGACAGATACTGACAGCTTTGTACCACTCCTGATAGCTATGGATGATGAAGAAAAAGAATATAAAATGCAACACGATGATGTTATGGAGCCCTCAGTAACTCCCAATAGCTCCAGACCAATGCATAGATAGGGTCTTCTCAACAAAGAAGTAGTAATAGTGAAAGTTCAGACCCCACTCTTGCCTCCCTAATGCCAAGAAAGACCAAGATTCTAAGGGAGATATACCAAAATAAAAGGTATGATAAATAGTTTGATGAAAGTATGAATTTTGCATTATTTTCTCATAGTGATCCAGCTTATTTTAAGGATGTTGTGAAATATAAGAAATGGTGTGAAGCCATGGATGAGGAGATATATCCAATAGAGAGGAATAGAACATGAGAGCTAACTGATTTTCCTCCCAAAAAACAAGTAATTGGAGTGAAATGGGTTTATAGGACCAAAAGCATTGCCAATGGTAAAATAGAGAGGCATAATGCAAGATCAGTTGTCAAGGGATACAAATAACAGTTTGGGAGAGATTATGATGAGTCAAATGCTTTGGTTGCAAGGATAGAAACCATGCAGGCAGTCATAGAAATTGCAACCCAACACAAGTGGAAGGTGTATCAAATGGAAGTGAAGTCTGCCATCTTGAATGGAGTATTGAAAGAGGAAGTGTATGTGGAGTAGCCACCTAGTTATGAAGTTCCAAGTCAAGAAAACAAGGTATATAGGCTAAAGAAAGCTCTTTATTGGTTGAAGCAAGCACCACGAGCATGATACAATAGGATTGACTCATATTTGTTGAGAAATGGATTTAGCAAAAGCAATGGTGAGCCCACTCTTTACATCAAGGCAGCTGATGGTAAGATTTTAATTATTGTCTTGTATGTTGATGCTTTAGTTTTCACTGGGGATAATAATTTCTTCATTGCAATTTTAAAGAGGCCATGAAAAGATAATTTGAAGATAGAATTAGGTCTCTTAAGGTATTTTCTAGGCATAGAAGTAAAACAAATGTATGATGATATTTTTATCTCTCAAGCAAAGTATGTAGTAGAGATTTTGAAGAAGTTTAGGATGCAAGATAGCAAGCCTGCCCCCACACCAACAACCATAGGTTTGAAGTTGGGCAAGGAAGATTATAGCAACAATCTGAATCCAACCATGTATAAAAGTTTGGTTGGAAGTTTGATGTATTTAACAACAACTAGGCCTAATATAAAGCATAGTGTAAGTCTAATTTCCATATTTATGGAGACTCCAAAGAGTCACTTTGACAAGCAGGTAAAAGAATCCTGAGGTATGTGAATGGAACCAAAGGATATGGTATTTTGTATTGTTCAACAAATGATTTTGGGTTGGTTGGTTACAGGATAGTGATTGGGTAGGGAGTGTGGATGATAGAAAGAGCACATTTGGATATGTGTTTCACTTGAGATCAGGAGTCATTTCATCAGCTTCCAAGAAACAACCCATAGTTTCGCTATCTACAGTTGAGGCTAAGTGTATAGCAGAAAATGTAGTTGCATACCAAGCTATTTGGCTAAGAAGGACCTTAACAAATTTGAAGGAAGAAAGAAAGGATGGAACAACTATATTTTGTGACAATGTTTCATCAATAGCTTTGATAAAGAATCTAGTTTTTCATGGAAGAAGCAATCACATTGAAATCAAGTATCATTTCATAAGAGAATTAGTTGAGAAAGGTGAAATCAAAATGAAATTTTGTAGGTCTAAGCAACAGCTTGCATATATTTTTACCAAACCATTGAGCAGATATTTTTTTAAATGCCTAAGAAGAAATTTAGGTGTTGTTGATTTGTATGAAGAATGATGTTGTTTGATGGCTCAATCAAAGGGGGATTGTTGGAAATATTTTATTTTTTCCAAGCCCCTTCTCACGTCAACTCCCTTATTTCACCTACCTATCTGGAGGCTCTCTTCAATGACAAAATTTTTGGGATCTTCATCCCTATTTTTCCCCTGACTCCAAAATTTATTGTGTTAGGTAAATTTTAACTTTGAGAGGGAATTTTTGAAAGAAGACAAAATTAGAAAAATAGAAGGAATGTGTATAAGAGTGAATTTTCACCCCATGTGCAAATCCTTTTTTTTCCTTTATCCACCTTAGAAAACGAAGTTCGGAGGCTTAATTCCACCTAAGCCCACTGCTTGCATCACACTTGGTGCCTATTTTGAGCATCAATGGAGGCATTTCTATCGAGGATGCCTGCGTGACATGTAGTTGTCCGCGTAGTGTGCTTACATCCCTAATAGATTCCCACATCTAGAGCTTGCAGAGTAATTACACTTCCCATTGGGGGTCGATTTGTAATGCCCTCCTTGCCCGACCGACCAGAATATGGTCGTTTCTCTTCATTCCTCCTTAAAATTCATCCCTTCAACATGCATTCAAGGCTTCTTCTGATCTTATACCATCTTCTACACCTCTCTCCAACACTCTCTAGCTCTCTCTAAGCCCTCTCTTAGCTCTCCAAACACTTTACACTTCATAGTAGCAACATCAACACTCCACCACTTCAATAGAGAAAGTGTGGAACAAAACACAATTGCAATAGAGGCTTGAGTTCCTCTCATTTTCTCCCCCATTAGCCTTGAGCGCTCTTCATGGAGGTGGTAAGCTTTCACTCCTCTTCTCTATTACTTGGTTGAGTAGCATAACACTATTTTATAGTGCTTTAAGTGCTCTTTACAAGTCATTTGCACTTTTCTCTCTATCTATCTAGTTGTTCGTGGAGTTGGGAACACCAAAATAGGGTCTAACTAAGGTAGGCCCCTATACAGCCACCCAACAATTTCTCTCTCTCTCTCTCTCTCTCTCTCTCTCTCTCTCTCTCTCTCTCTCTCTCTCTCTCTCTTATGTGTAGGTATTGAAGACATTCATGAGATGGAATATTCATCCCTCACATGATCATAGGTATTTCCTTTCTTCTCCTTATCTTTGTCATTTCTACTTCTTTGTTTTAGTTCTATCACTTTTTATTATTTCCCTATATTCTGTGAGTTCTTAGCAATCAAATAGAAGCATTCACTTTGTTATTTTATGAGACATTTTCACTCTCTGGTCCGTACAAGATGCCATTGTGCCTCTGGGATGCCAACGTACTACGTTGTCATCCACTTTTTGTGCTGACGTCCTTTGACCAAGAGCTCTTGTCAGTTTGTCCAAAAAAATTCTATAACCTACTCTTCTAGATTTTGTAACTCTCGTCATTGCTCCATTGAGGTAGTATACGGAAGTCTTCCCCATGAGGCTCTCTGAATGAAGAGAACTCATGAGTAGTGAATCCCCCTATATTATAGAATGTAATAGTCAGTAAGTGATTTTTCAAGAAGTTGTAGTAGCAACAACATAGAATGTTTTGAAAATGAAGTGCAAAGTGTGTGTAGGGAGCAATAGATAACTCCAAATTGTGTAGAGTGTGTGCAGGGAGCAGTAGATAGCTCCAGATTGTTGTTAGTGTGTGTGTGCAACTCCAAATTGATGTCAAAATAGTTTGTAGTTTCAAGTTTAGAAATCATTTTGCAATGTTATTTCTAATTTAATAGAACAAGAAAAAGTTTGCATGAACAATTTTGTGTCTCCAATCAATTTTTTTTGTTATTCCACATTTTATTTTTGTATTCCCAGTTGATTGGGAAATAGAGCAACAATTCTATGCATTTTATTTGTGTTTGGGGTTTAGAAAATCCTTCACATACCATTGGAAAGTTCCACAGATAATATATCCGTTTGGTTGGCATTTTTTCCAGTTCAAGTAACCACTTTTGAACATATTCTCCATTAGGAGCATATTTGAAACCCTCAACCCGAGGTTTTTCAATTCTATCTAGTTCAAGATCATCAAGAAAACTACTAGAGACATACCACCAAACATGAATATCACACTTTATATCTCCAACACTATTCGTTGAACTGGGGAAGGCTTTCATTTTCCATCATAAAGCTATTAGTTATACTTTTGGGTGTCTAGCCATTAGATCAACCAACTCTAACACACAAAGATAGAGAGTAGCATTAAACATATTGAATGCTTGAATATACAATGCACTCAAGCTATTGAATGGTTCTTGCTTGACCTTATTGGTATCTCTACTTTTGTAATCAACACCTTTAAAGCAATTTTAGAAACACAAAATGCTTTGAAATAATCTTCAAGTAGCCTCTCTACCGAGTCAATAAAATTGTCAATCTTCATCAAATTCTTTTCATTCATCATAAGGTAATTTTTTTACACCACCCCCTGAACAAATTTTCCAAATGCATCTTTAGCTAGTAAATTCCTTTCTTTCCTAACGGTCGATCCTCAAAAAATTCCATAATTCCCCAACACATATTTGAACCTAGATGATTTAAATGTGGATGCATTGGATAAGCTCTACCTCAAATGTGTAGAATTTTAAGAATACTAATTGAATTACAAATTACATAAAAATGTATTACATTGCATACATTACATGGTGGATATATAGTTAACTAACTGTATCTGTTTCTCAACCACTACCTACTATGTTTCTCAACTGCTTCCTATTATATATACACTTTTCATATCAAATAATAAACAATTTAGTTTTATGCAATATTCAAATCCTCCATATTTTGTCAACATATGGTTTTGAAGATGCATGAGAAGGGGTGGGTTGTGAAGAAAAATGCAAGCTTAAAGGTGTTTCTATTTTTTTGGCGCAACCATTCTCTTTGATGTTCTTGTGTGCAACCAAGTTTTGATAAATTCTCTTTAAGGTGTGGCTATGCATTGGAAGAAAAACCAAAGTAGTGATGTGATGGAAGTGATATGATTCTTGTGAGGGAATAGACTTGTGTCTTCATGAGAAGAAGTTCATTAATGGAGCATGCAAAACCTATGCAACATTTTTTCAATCTACAATTGTGTGGAAGTTAATGGAATGAGGCATAAGGAGGTTATATGGGAATTCGAAGGCATTGAAGGCATCTTTTAGTAGCTATGTAAAGTTTGGTTCATTCCTATAGTGGTGTAAGGTGTGGATGAGAGCTTATTTGCATATGACTAGTTTGTAGAGAGGAAGATAATATGGTTGTGTGAAGAAGAAAGACATAGTGAATAGAGAGTAAATGGTTTCTCAAGTTTTTGAACTGAATTTCTTTCATTTTATCATATCAATTTTTTTTTAATAAATATATCTTCATAAAATACATGGAGATATTGTGCTCTCATTTCTTACATATAAGCAATTATAAGAGGCATTTTATTTGTTTTTAAGTCGATGTTTGTTCAACAAACAACAATGATAATGGTGTTTGAAGTTTAAGTGTTACATGGGGAGGAGAACCAATGTTTGAGCATGATGGGGTGGATGTCAAGATAAACAACAAACACATAAGTTCAAAATATGCAATTAATCACATAAAATAGATAAACAAAAACACAACTTTCCCAATGCATGCTACTGCACCTTATTTCATTGCTTTTATTAAAATTGATTACATTGACCTCCTTTTATAATTGATTATTTAGTTTAATGAACCATAGATTTTTAGGTCTATGTACTCCTCTTGCACTCTTAGGGTTTTTCACCTAAAATGAGAGAGATAGGCCAAAAACCTAGGTGGTTCACTCAAACGAATGCTAGTATAATGGAAATATGAATGAAATGTGCCTAGATGAGATGGTCTAAATGCAAATAACTAATAAAAGGTATTGATTATTAAGTGAAAACTATTGAAATGCAACTTGTTGGAATAAACATTGTGATATGTAAAAACACTTAGAAATGAAAGCAAATTGTAACAAAAAATGATGAAACTAAAAATGTCCACCTAAGTACTTGATAGAGACTGCAAATGACATCTAAAATGCTGCTAATACAAAAAAATTGGCCTACTAGGACTCATTCGCCATTCTAGGTGAATTAGTCCCAGATATGGGAAACTGTTTCAAAGCCCATTTCAGACAAATGGGTATCCAAAATTGTAGAAAACCCTTTTTAGGCCTGGCAATGGGACTCATTCACCATTGATGGAAAATCAGTCCATTTTTGAATTTCTAATAATCCAAAGGTGGAAACTAAAGCCCTAGTTCTACTCTTCAGTTCTTGGTAGGTTTCTACCTTAGAAAGTCTAATTTTTAGGCTTGAAAGTGACTTTTTGTTGATATTTTGCCTTGGTCAATAAGAATATGTCTTCAATAAATCTTCAACCTATTCTTCAATGATTTCCAAGTCTTCAAGATGCATAACTTATCTACAAACACACAAGAAGAGAAGGAGAAATGTTGAATGTTAGGGCATGGGGGTTTTCCTTGGTCAAACCCCTTTTTAGGTAATTAAACCAAATGAAGAAATAATATGAAGAATGAACATGAAATGAAGGGATTAATACCTTGTCATGATGATTGATCTTGAATTTTTGTAGAAAAACATGAAGAATTTTCCCTTGAATGTCTTAGGAAGCTATATTGATGACTTGGAATGTAAAAAACCTAGCTTGCTTGACTTGAGATAGAAGATAAGTGATGAATGAGTTGTGAATGAGTTAAGAGATGTAAATTAGGGTTTAGAGACTTATATTTATAGGAAATTCACCTTATTTTCCCGTTAATTGGATCCCTGAGGATGACATGATAGAAAAATAAACTTAAATTCCAAAATTTCCTGCTCAAAACTCAAAAATGACCCAAATGGGACTAATTTTCCACCTTGGGATAATTAGTCCCACCTGGCAGGGACTCATTCACCACAAATGGAAAATTAGTCCCAAAGGAGCCCATTTACCAGTTGGGTTGTTAGAAAGTAAGGAAATAATGTTTATATGATGTCTTTGTCAAGTATTTCATCAAATATTGCCTTGAAATGCATAATATGGGGTAATAGGGGCCTATTAATGATGATGTGAAGGTCAATTAGGGTTTGGGGCAAAATATTCAATGTGAAAGTGTGATTAAATACACTTTACAACACTAAAATGAGGTCCACACAGCCTAGAAAGGCACAAGAACCAATGTGAATGTGTAAATCACATTACAACACTAGGTTAATATTAAGTTTATTTTACAAGCCTTCTAGATTGATGTGATAATTTCATTAAACATATTTTATAATGTTGAATTAAGAGAAGATGGGTTCATTAAGTCTAGAAAAGCATGAAATTCTTTTACAATACTTTACAACACCTTTACAAGACATCGTTAAATGCATTTTAAAGGGCCCAATACCTAGTGTGGATGTGTAAAACACCTCACAACACCAAATCAATGCCTTATTAGGTCCAATTTATCATCAACTATTCCCCAAATCCATCAAGTTTCCTTTTTTATATGGTACATTTAGCCTCCACTTTAGTGAGAGAATGAACTTGCTTCAAACCCACACTAAAGTAGACATTCAAGAGAGGTCCAATTGTATCCATGCGAATGGTCTAGGATAACAAATATCAAGAAGGAGGTCAAGCCCCTAGGATATAAGATCCTAAGTCAAGCTGACATGAGTGCAAAAGCACACACACAAGGTGCAACAAAATAAAATAAATGATCTTGCAATGGCAAGAACTAGAAGGAAGAGAAAGATGAAAATGAAAAGGTGTATCAAGCTTCAATATTTTATCCAGCTAGTTGTGGATCAGATCTAGGCTTTTTATCCAAAAATAAAATGCATACTCACTCTAAGGCAACAAAACTCTTGGCTATATGTCAGGTCAGAAAGCCTAAAAGGTGAGAAGCATATGCTCGACTTGTATGCACTCACAAACACATAGGTGGCTATAGGGAAAGTCATGCCTCAGAATGGGCTTCCCACTCAACCATATCAAATTCATACCTCTTGATAACTTTAATAAGGTGCCACAAAGGAAAATGATTTCTGAGTTCTATGAAGTAAGCAATTTAATTTCGTATGCTTGACACTCATAGACATTGTAAATGCAAGGTAGTGCAAGGAATGTTCAAAGGGATTTTTCTTAATTCATGCAAGGTCTCATCTTAGGGGAACATTGTGCTTAATGTTTCCAAGAGAGGATGTTTCAAGAGAAGTATCACACTCTTGGAGGGAATCAAGCCCAATGACTTCACCAAGAAAAGGGAAGCATCGCAAGAAGAAAGAAATCACACAATGAAATGTGAGTGGTGATGTATTCCACCCCTTTAAAGTGGTTGCAAACACCATTACTATGAACAATTGCTTTAAAGTAGAAGAAGAGGACATGAGAGCTTACTTATAAATCCCTATGCCAAGTCATATGTTTTCGATAAGCTACGTCATGAAAATGTAGTACGTTACATGCAAGCCAACTTAAGGCATGTCATCTACATCCCAAGCTTGCTCTTATATATTCATGAAAAGTTAATGACTAGCCAAAGGAGGCAATGCCAAGTGACATATGAAGACAAGGCTATCAAACCTCTTACTCCCACTTAGTGTCGGACAAAAGGTGAGCCGAAATGATTGATGAAATGTAGGCGAGAGTGAAAATCAATATCAATTAGAGGAATTAGGTGCCCCCACAGAAGGAAGAATACCAAACTCCTAAAAATTTTGTATTTTGTGACTCATATCCTTACATTCATTAGTGGAATGACCATGAACTCTATGATATGCACAGAATGAAGCCTTGTAATAAAATTTCTTTTGAGTTCTTGGAGGAAAGGTTATTAAGTGATCTTGGAGGAGTCTTGATAGGATACCCTCTTCATTAATGGTAGAAGGTGGTATTGTGGTTTGCTTCAAAGATACATCTTGCTTAGTATTAGATGTCATACTTACACAAGTTTCTCTAGATTGCAAGATTTTATTCTCTCCTTTATAAGAGGGTGTAAAATCTAACGAATTCAAATTATTAGTTTCTTGTGAGATGGCATTGACATTAAGCAAAGAGTTCATTGTTTGTGTCATATTGTGTAAAGGAAGATGTTCATGACCACTAGTGTCGAGGAGTTCAGGATGAATGACTGTTAAGGTTTAGGAGTATGTTGTGTGAGATTGTTGATGTTGAGTGAAGGCTTGGCGATCTCTATCAAAGGACAATAACCAAGACCATGAGTGGTTTGTTGTGTGATAGGGTCTATACGGTTATAGATACCTTGTCCATGAGTACCACATACTTTTCCACTATAGTCAAGTTATTTCATAAGCTCATACCCTTTTCCATAAATATTTTTCATTGCTTTGGGATTAGTTGGGGGTTGGTGATAAGTGTTCTCCAAGGTGGCCGTATAGTGTATTTCATTCTCTAAAGTGGTTGAGGTGGATTCTTGTGAAGGGTTGTCTGAGTTTTGTGTTGAAAAAATGGTGGTTTTGTTTCCCTTGCTAGAGTCTTTGTGTATGATTTGGTATTATCCAAAGGAGGTGGGTGTGAAGTCTAAGGAACCACAATCATCATCTAAGATTTTTGAAACTAGTTCAAGATGTTGGATGGGGTCCATTTGTGTGGTTGGTGTTAATGTGTCCAAGGGATTCTCTATGTTTTTCTCAATGTTTAAACAACTATTTGGATGAGGGTCAACTTCAAGTGTTTACACTTTGTTGTTGTAGATGTATTTCATTTTTTGATGAAGGGTAGAAGGCACATCATTCATTGCATGAATCCATGGTCTACATAAGAGAAGGTTATATGTAAGATCATTGGGCATAACATGGATCGGTGTATTCAAGGTGGCCACTCCAATGATGAGAGGCATAATGATCACCCCTAGTAGTTTCTTTTTGACATTATCAAATCCCTTAATAAATAGAGAATCAGGTCGAATGGTTGATTGATCAATGCTAAGCCTATCCAGAAGGGTCACACTTACCACATTGAAGGCAGAACCAGTATCTAAAAGAGTTATCTTAATCTCTTTTCATTTGTATTGAGATATTATTAAGAAAGTAGCATTTTTTTCACACTTCAAAAGGGGGGAGTTCACTTTGGTGGAAAACAATGTCAACATTCAATCCTTGAATTAGAGTTTCTATGTCATTTGGTTGTGTATTAGAATGGAGAGTAATTTGTTTTAAGGCTATTTGAAGCATAGTGTGATAGTTAAAGGTGAGTTCTGAATTAAATCCCATAGGGATATTTTTGCAGGAGTATTCTTAAGTTGCTTAGCAAGATCATACTCCCTAATGTATGAATTTAATTGAGGAGCACTAGGAAATATGGGATTAGGAAAAGGTAATGGTGTTGGGATGGGTTGTTGTGGCTGTGTATTATTTCTAGTGTTATACGTATTAACAATGGTATTATGACATGGTTGTTGCGACACATTATTCTTAGGTGGGTAAAGGATAAGTTTGGGTGTGTTGTGAGTTTGTTGTTTGTGTTATGGTGGGTAAATAATTAGAGGTTAGGATGCCCTATAGGGTATGAAGGAGGTCCATTAATCAAGGGGGATCTAATGGACACTTGGACATTCATAACCTCAACAGTCTTGGTGTGATATATCTCTAATAAAGGGAAATCTAGAATCACTTTTTTATGGTTATCTAAGGAAGGCACATTACTATTGTTTCCATTTTCTTGTACCATGATATTCTCCCTAGGAGGAGTTTTTAAGAGAACTACAAACCAGATATTCTTGACATTCGAGGGTTGGTTTGTCTAAAATGACTGCATCGCAAGTAGGGGAATGATCAATGGCTGGATTTTCTTTTTGATTGATAATGGGGAGATGAGGAGAAGACTCTATTTGATTATAATTTTTCCCTAAGGTCTCATTCTCTTATTCCATTTTATTTACTCTAGAAGGAGAGTTTGTAATTGGTTCATCCATGGGTGGATTTTGTAAGGTGACTTCATCACAAAGGGGGAAAGGAGTAAGAGAAGGACCGCTATGGTGTTCATGTTTACCAAATACATCTTCCCATAGGATAGGAACATAAGGGAAGGGAGGTTTAATAGTCTCATGACTTGTAATAGGTAGATCTTATAACACCAAACTATTTTCATTGCATCGAGGAGGGATATTAGGAGAAGAACAAGTTTGATTACCATGGTTATGAAGACCACGTAAGGTAATGTCCAAAAATATATCTATGATGTCATTTTGTTGTGTTGTGTGACCATCATGACTACTTTTTATGATTTCCTCTTCTTTAGTAATGTTATGTCTAATATGAGAGGTAAGAGGAGAGAAACAACTCAGATTGTCAAAACTCTCATCAATTGGTTCTTCTAGCACTATAGTATCTATACATCACAAGTGTGAGAGATAATGGGAGAAGAAAAAATGTGATTATTATGATTATCCAATGTTTCTTTTTGTGAAGGTTGGTCATCCATTTTCTCTTTTTCCTTGTAAACTTGTTTTATTCGAGGAGGCATGATGGGGTTGTTATCATTGTCATGTGATCCTTTAGATGATGTTGGAGTGGTTTCAGGTTTTGGTTGAGCTTGGTTGGTTGGTTCTTGTTTGGGTTGAAGCATTGTTTCATCTAGGATAGGAGTGTCGAAGGTAGACAGGGACATGTTGCGAAGAGACAATTTTGTGATTTTCTTTACTTTAAATTCTTGGTAAGCAATGAAAAGTCTTGTCAAGGTGTTATAGGTTCCATGGGCTTAGGCCAAAAGGATTCTAAGGAAAAGTTTCCTTTGGAAGATAAAGGGTTAAAGACACTATGGCGAATAGTGAATATTTCATTGTCAAGTGGAAACTTTAAGAATTTGTGTATAACCGAAGGGACAAATTTCATTGAGCAAATCCATGGATGGCCTAGCCGCAAACGAAACTGGTTCGACTGTGGGATGATGGAGAAGGTGACATTCAATGTTTTTGGTCCTATTTGTAATAGAAGGATGATCGATCCTATCGTAGGGTAAACAAAACCATTGTTTGTTTTGATCCATGCTTTCGGTTTATCATAATCATCTTGATAAAGATCGTATAATACCAAAAATTCATTACTGATTAGGGTATGTATAGGATCATGAAAAAAATAGACCCTTAAGTGGTGATGAAATTTAGAAAAATCAGAATTAGGCAACTTGACGTAAAATTTTGAATAAGTTATCTATATTATTTCAAAATTATGTAAGAATAGAATATGTAGCAAATTGAATGTAATTTATAAAAGTTCTACTAGGTTTATTTTTTTTAAAGAATCTATTTGGTGAAAATTTGAAATTTCAATATAGTAGCAATTAAATTTCAGGGAAAAAAAAAGTAGGTGTATGTCTGACCACCCTAACCACAATAAAATTATAATATTTTTTTATAATATTTTAGATATATAAGTAGAGGACTCATGTCCTGATGTGATGCATATTTTTTTGTAATATTTTTCCAAGTAAATAATTAATTATGAATTTTTTATTACAACTTTTAAAAAATATAAAAACTCGTATGTCTAACCACCTTAACTTGGTCAAAAATTCATAATTTTTTTTTTTTTTCAATCCTATAGTATGTGAAGCATAGAATGTGATGCATGTTTTGGATTTAAAAAATGTGATACTGTTTGAAAGCTATAGATGTATTTTAAGTAGCCTATCAATTAAGACTTTAGTCATAATTCAAATAGAAAATGAATAATAATTATTTATTAAATTCAAATTAAAGCATAATTTATATTGGTGGAAAGCGGAGAATCTCCTTTAAAAATCCTTTTTGTTTCATCAATTTTGGGTAAAAAAAATTCGTCATCCACATACCCATCATATTGCCACTTTTTGGCCCATCGTGATCCTACACATACCCATCACATTCTCTTCATAGGTGGGATCTATTAGTATCCCATTAGTGGGCTTGTCATAGATATGGTTGGCTATGTAAAGAGGATCATCAGGGAGATTTTTAACTATGTCCTTAGAGGAAAAAGTAATATCAAGAGATTTCTTAGGTTGGCCCTTACGAGGGATAACATCTATCACACCTACCATTTCATCCATAGGATTAACAGTGGTAATATGTGGAATGGATCAAGATGTTCATCATCTGTATCAACATTCACACATCATTATTTGTAGTTTCACTAGCTTTGACAAATGAAATATTATTTTTGGTCATGGGATTAGTGAAAATTTGCAAGTTTTGATTTGGAGGGGCAATGAACTTATTGCCTTGATCATTAACACCTACTATGGATAGATGACCAGAATCAATAAGGTCTTGCACAAGATGTTTAAGATGCTTAAAATGTTCCATGTCATGCCCATTTTGTCTATGATAATGGCAATAAGCATTGGATTTAATGTTTGGAGGTAAAGGCTTAGTAGGATCAAGTGCTTTGACGTTAGGCAAGGTAGTCATTTGTTGTTGTAAAAGTTGAGACATTGTGTTATGAAGGGTGTCTGGTAAAGGTGTGAATTGTCTTTTTGGATCTCCATAAGTAAAATGCATTGTGGTTTTAACAACTACTACTTGGTTGTTGATAGGTTGAGTTGGTTTTTGAGTGGGATTGAACTATAAGAACCCTTTGTTTTTCTTTCTAAAGGGTTGTGAATTGTTTTGGTTTCTAAATGGTTGTGAATTTTTCTGGTTGGCATGTTTGAATTTCTCGGTTTGGCTAGAAGTGGACTTTGTATCTTGACCCTTAACTGAGTTGTGATAATTGCAAAGGGCAGTGCACAAGTGCATGGAGGGGAATTTCATCATAGTGAGTTTTTACTAAAGTTTAGTTTGCAAGTTTTCTATAAACATGTTTTGAAGGTTTGGATCAGGAATCTTGACATCAATTTGGGAATAAAGTGATTGATAGCATGAGATAAAATCAGTTATCTTTTCTTCTTCATGTTGCTTGCATCTCATCAAATTCGCCAAGGTCTTCTTTGTAGTCATATGCACTTGGAAATGATTTATAAATGCATCAACTAGTTCATTGAATGAACGAATTGAATTGTTTGGTAAAGATGAGAACCATTCCAAGGCAGTGTCTTTTAGAGTTCTAGGAAAAAAAAATTCTAACATTTTATCATCAAGGAAAAAGTAACTACATAAGATGGTGTAGGCACTGACATGGTTAGAAGGATCTCCCTTCCCTCCATATTTCTCAAATCTAGGTATCTCTATTCATTGTGTCATCAATGTTTGCAATATTTCCAAACATAGTGGGATGCTTCGAACATAATAGGTTGGTGGTCTATTTTGATCTTGGTTTATGGTGGGTATTTGTTTTTGCATGGATGAAACAGTTTGTAAAAGTTGATTTATGAGAGGGTCATTGTAAGTGGTATGAGGCGGAAGGGAAAGTGGTGATGGAGTGTATGTAGTGGTAGGGCAAGTGAATGGAATGCTTATAGATGGTATTGTAGAAGAGGACAAAACATGTGATGCCACATAGGAATTAGGGATGCTAGTAGGAATAGTTGAGGAAGGAATCACATTGATCTAACTTGTTGGAATGTTGCTATGATATTAGGATGGTATAGGTAGGTATTGAGGCTACTATTGAGGGAGGAGGAGTGTGAGGTCCTCCTTAGCTAACCACAATGTTTTGGTGGTTGAGATGTACTAGAGGTGGAAGGAACATGTTTTGTATATATCTCAACTATTTATTTCACAATGTCTAGGACTTCTTCACTTTCAAGCATGTGATGGATGTTTTCTATGGTAGGAATTGCAGTGGCTGAAATTTTTTCAAGGCTCACTTGATGTTGGAGATGTGTAAAGTCCTCATGAATGTTAATGATTTTTTTCTTGCAGGATATAATCATTAGAATTGTGTGTCAACTTGCATGTCATTGGAAGGAAAAGAGTTGCTAAAGGTAGTATCCATGCCTAGTGTACTAGTTGCCATACTAGGAGTGGAAGCTTTAGATAACCCAAGATCCACAATGAGTGTATTATCATGGGATAACATGAGTCTCAAACTTTTTCTCACTGAGGTATTAGCAATAGGACACCAAACACTCATGCAAAGGTCTCTAAATGTGAGTGAATGAAAATGCAATATAATCTAATAAGAATGAAGTGCTTAATATTGAAATTCTAAAAAATAAAACTGAAATGTAGAAACAACAAACAAAAACTCAAAAATTGTAGCTAAATTCCAAAAAATGTTGCAATAAATATACAACTAGACTAAGCCACCCAGGCTAGTGAATTAGTCCAAGTGATTTTTTTTGAAAATTTTCTAAATTTTTTAATTGGATTTTATTTTTTTTAGGTTTGCAGATGCAGATACAGTATGAAAATGCAGTATTTTGTTGATTTGTAATGAAATGTAATTCAAAAATGTAAACTAAATGAGATTTTCACTAATGCAACTTTGAAAACCCTACGATGCAATTTAAACAATGCAAAACCTAATGCAAGCTATTCCTAGGATTTAAATGCACTTGAAATTAGAAGTAAAATGTGCTAAAGTCAGGTTCACCAAAATGTGGACAAATATTTTGGCACCAAAAGACTCTTTAACACTTATAGGGTTTTTCACCTAAAAGGAGAGAGGTGGGACAAAATGTGTAATGTCCCCACTCAAGACTAATTTAATATGGATGAAATATGCCTAAATGTAATGTCCTAAATGCAATATGCTAATGAAATCTATTGATTATTAATGTAAAACTAATGAAGTGCAAGATGTTTCAAAACACAATGTTGTATGCAAAATGAACTAAATATTGAAACAAACTGTAACGAAAATGAATGAGATTGGAGAGGTGTACCTGGAAGCTGGAATGTGATGCAAAGAGGCTTTGAAGTCCTGCAAAATTTTTTATTGAAGCCAACTAGGACACTTATGCCAAGTTGGACAACTTAGTCCTACTTCGAGGAAATTCTATCCAAACAAGTTTTAGCCAAAAAGGTATCTAGAATTGCAGAAAACACTTTTCAGGACTAGTAGTGGGACTAATTCGCCACTGATGGTGACTTATTCCACCTTTAGATTTCAAAAATTTGGAAGATGCAATCTATAGGTCTTGGTCTACACTTTGGTTCCTGATAGGTTCCTAGATCTAAATTTGTAGAATTTAGTTTGTAGATGATCTCCAAGCTTCTTTTAGGGTTTGTTGACTTTGAATGACTTTGATGAATTGATGACACCTTTTAACACCTTTCTCTTTGAAAAATCTACATATAAGACCTAAAACACATGTAAAGAGGGGAAAAATGGTTAAGGGTTAGTGAATAGGGGTTTGCCTTGGTCAAACCCTAATTTGGTAATTGAGCCCTTGAAAATGAAATGAAATGTAAAGATAATGATGAATGAAAAACATTCAACGCTAAAACTCACCAACCCTTGATGTAGAAATCTAAAGATATGCAAGTAGATGCTCCAATGAATGTAGACTTGATAATGCCTAGAATGCTTGAGAATGCTTAAGTGAATGAAATAGAGTATTAAGGAAATTAGGAGATTAGAAGATGAAAAATGAAGGGAAAACCCTTTATTTATACTTGATTATACAAAATTTCCCAAAAATACCACATCACAAGCTGACCTCAAGGTTTAGAAAATAATATCCCACTAGAATTTTGAAATAATTTTGATTTTTGTGCCAAGTGGAACTAAGTCATCCAAGGTGGTGACTTGGTCCCACTAGAGCAATTTTAATGGATCGAGAATTAAATTGTATTTAATGATGCTTAATGAGATTATTCTCTGAAACACACTTAAGTAGGGCTTGTAAGTGCATTAAGGGGCCATTTAAACATAAGAAAGGGTCAAATTATTGATGACAAGCCTAGGAAAGCATGAAAGTTTGTTACAACACTTTACGACACTTTTACAAGACATAATAAATTTCTTAAAGGTAAAAGCACAAACATGTGTCACACTTTATAAAGGAATCGACCAACAACAAAAAAAAATTTAAACTTCGACCACATAAAAGTGATCTTTATGTTTTGAATTTCAAAATAGTGTAAACTAATGAAATGTAGAAATTTTGATGAAGTTTATTGCTGTAATTTTAAAAAAAAGTGTTTTCATTATATTTTTATCAATTTAAGGACATATTTTGGAATGCTAAAAATTTCAGAAAAGAGTGACTTCATAGGTTGTCAAGAAACAAATTGAAAAAAACTTCATTTCTCCCTAATTTTTTTTCTCTCAATAGGTAACTTCAATATCTTGTGTATGGAAAAAAAATTCAAATTTTGATATACATTTTTCTTGTAATAACATATTAAAGTCAAACATGTCAGAATTTGCAGTTTTCATAGGCCGTCAACTATTTTCAATTTTTTTAATCATTTTCAAAAAACAAATTATACCCTTTTGAAGAAGACTCTCCTCTTGTGCCCCACATAAAATTTAATTTTTTTAATAAGTTTTACTTTTTATTTGTAATCAGCCTATTTTTTCATTTTAAAAACCTACTTGCATTATTTTAAAAATAAAATTTATTAAAACTAATCAAAATATTAAAAAATATATATATTTGGATTCTCCACTCCGCTCTACAAAAGGGTACTTTTCTTTTCAGAAAAATCATTCTAACTAAAGAAATACCTAGCTAAAGTTGAAAATTTTAGAAAATTTTCAAAAAAGCTGAGTTGGCTGCCAACTAGGATGCCACATAGACTGTTTCAGTAGAAATTGTTTCTATTGAAAGGGTTTCGGCCGAAACACTTTCTATAGAAATAGTTTCTATCAAAACCCTTTCTATAGAAACCTCGCACATTAAAAAATGCAATTTCAAAGCCAATTTCAAAGTGGGAAATGAAAAAAATTAATTTTTTGGGATTTGGGTGAAACTTATTAGGCTGAAACCTGTGTGCCATGTAATAGGCCACATGGTTTCAGTCGAAACCTAGCCAGGTGAAACCTTTTCGATCAAAAATATTTCGCTCAAAACTATTTATTTGGTCGAAAATGTGACACAACTTTGTGCTTTTACCCTTAATGATTCACAACCCAAGACCTAATGTGAATGTGTTGACCACATTACAACATTAAATCAAGGCAAAATAAAGCCAAAATCACAAGGAGGGCCTAAACAAGAAGAAAAAGTAGAAGGGTTACTTTTTATGTGTCCACATTTATGTGATAATTTAAAGAAGGATTTCAATATTAATCTGGGAAAAATAGAGTTTTTCGCTTCACACAAGAATAAGGCTTGATAATTAGTTGATGTTATAGGAGGGTGATCCCACAATACTGGTTTACAATTTTTGGCCAAACTGGACATTGAACTGATTTTTTCTAACTAAATCTTCAATTTTAGGCACCTATAGTGGCTAAATTGTGAGGAATTTGAAGATGATGCAAAATAGTAATTTATAAAATTTTCTCTATAGATTCTAAATATATATTTTTCAAAAAAATTAGAATTAGATTGCACTTCTTTTTCCATCTCCTTCAAAAACTAGTTTTTTTCAATAAACACCATTTTTAAGGAGTGATGATCATCGTATACAACATAACTTTTTTTCCATGAAGGATAAAATTCTATCTTTTTTGAATTTAGATTTGTAACTATGATATATAGTGCTTTCATTTGGTTTTATAGTGTTTCATTTAATATTTTTTCCTTAGTCAAGTTTCAAAGTCAAACCAATTACAATTTAGACATAGGCGGACCGTATACAACATAACTTTTTTGTATGTATCAAAATTCTTTTTTTTTTACTAGATTAAGGAAATAAATATCTAGTGTACTAATATTTTTTAGAATCTTATTTTGATAATCTGCTATTTTTTCACATGTGTAGAATAGAGAGCTTGATTTTCAGTGAAAAACCTACATTCGCAAGAAAAAAATATATATTTATAATAATCAAATTAAATTTATTTAAAATTATACTTTTGGGAATCTTATAATAAGGACTACATACAAAAAATAAATTTTAAATGAATTCATTTGATCCCCCAAAAGATAAATCAAAAGTGGTTTTTTATCAGCATTTTAATGGGTGTAAAGGAGACTCCATTATAGGTATGGTTTAAAACTAGCGGGGTTCTATCCAAGGGGATTTGATCTAAGGTGGTTTGATCAAACCCTCTTTAATTGGAATCCTTTAAATGGAACTTTTCAAGGCTTAAATCATTATATTTTATAAAAATATGTGCTTTCAACAAAAATCACAATCTCCCAAAAGGTGTAAACCACTATTAAACAAAGTGATCCAAACATGCCATTGTGAATTCTTTTGTAACAAAAGTAGCTAATAAATACATAGTAAATTGGATCATAGTGTAGGTTTCATTTAGCAAACAATAGTTGGTATTTGAAAAACTATTGTTGATTATGGGCTTTGCTATCACGGATCATTTAATTGATTACTGAATTGGCTTACTAGGAGGAGCCCCATTGTCCAAAGACACATCTTGATGACCTCCATCATAAAAAATTAAGGGAAGACACAATATTCAACAAATGAGTAAATTATTTTTTTATAACCTTCTATGTTTTTCTCTTTTGAAATATAGAAGATGTATATTTTAAAAGAGAAAAACATAAATAATTTGATTATATTTTGTATTATTTCCCTTGAGTAATAATGTATTCCCAAGGTGTTCAATAGTAATAAATGTATTATCATAAGCATAATTTAAGTTTTATATATATAGATGTCAATCGTCGATCGACTTATTTATTTTGCATTCTACAAATCTAGTAGCCAAATCTTTTTTTCCACCATAGTATAGTTTCATACTACAACTCCAACTTCATTCACTCACTAAAGGGCTCAGAGGCACCCTAGCTCAAATCTCCTTCCTCTAGACACAATTTTAGCACAACTTTCATTCAACTCATTGCACTGATTCAGGTGAAACATACTCTAAGAATGGATGAGAAAAACTCAAACTTGCTAGCTTCAAGTAGTAAGAATTATCTCTATGACATTGTATGCAAGATGGAAATGAAAAAATAATCAACAAACCTTTACAATTGTAACCACCACAAATTCTACATTATAGCATTTGGTCTTATGAATGCACCAATAGAAAACTTGTAGGTTATGCTATGGTAAAACCCCTGATGTGTGTACTATTGTACCAGGTACAAGTATGATATGACTCAAGTATGGATTGAGTATTGTATCTGATTGTATCCTTGATCTACTTTGGTACCACAATTCACATTTGGAGCCCAACTCTCAATATATCAAAATCCTCTATGCTATTCATAGAATGATACATTACCAATCAACATATAAATAAGAAAGTCTGGTATAATAGAATCTTATATTTTAGTTAAAAAATGAAACAACCCAAACTTCTAAGGCTTGGATACAACATGAACTCTTAAATGTTAAAAATGCCTTAAGCCCAATTACACACTATGAAATAAAAACATAGGCTTGGGAATTTTTAGATTGTATGGTAGCATAATTGCATTATATACATCATAATACATGCATAGAATGGAAACTTCCCTAATTTTTTGCTCAAATGGGTATGTGCAGGATCATCATGGGAAAAACAAGCCCTTAAGTGGAAAAAATAAATAAAAAAATCAGAGTTAGACAACTTGACTTAAAAATTTTAATAAGTTATCTATATTATTTCAAAAATATGTAAGAATAGATTTTGTAGAAAATTGATTGTAGTTTCTAAACTACTAGGTTTATTTTTATTTTTAAAGAAATCTATTTGGTGAAAATTTAAAATTTCAATGCAGTAGTACTTAAATTTCAGGGAAAAAATAAGTAGGTGTCTATCTGACCACCCTAACCACAATAAAATGATAATATTTTATATATAAGTAGAGGAATCATGTCTCGATGTGATGCATATTTTTTTATAATTTTTTTTCAAGTGAATAATTAATTATGAATTTTTATTACAACTTTTAAAAATATAAAAACTCGTATGTCTAACCACCTTAACTTGGTCAAAACTTCATGAAATTCAATTTTTATTTTTTTAATCCTATAGTATGCAAAGCATAGAATGTGACACATGTTTTGGATTCAAAAAATGTGATACTGTTTGAAAGCTATAGATGTTTTTCAATTAGTCTATTGATTAGGACTTTAGTCGTAATTTGAATAGAAAATGAATAATAATTACTTATTAAAGTCAAAATAAAGAATAATTTATATTGGTGGAAAGCTGAGAATCTCCTTTAAAAACCCTTTTCATTTCATCAATTTTGGGTAAAAAAAAAGTCGTTAGCCACATACCCATCATATTGCCACTTTTTGGCCCATCATGATCCTGCACATACCCAAATAAAGAATTGAATTGGGAATCTAAGAGGAAAATCCTATGAACCCTTTCCCATGTTATAACCAATGTACAAAGCAATCAGGAAATGGCATGAGCTTTGAGTTTCATTTTACTTCACAAAGCTTGCTTTTCACCTCAAGCCTTTTGGGATTCATGATATGAACTTATACTTCTAGGTCCATGCCAAAATAAACAATTTTTGAAGCATTTTTCATCTACACCCATAACAATTCAAATAAATTTGTACTTCCTTAGAAGATATAGCATTTTTCAATAAAGCATAGTAAACATTTATCAAAATCCTTACCTCTATGTTTTGAAATTGTTTTCATTGAAAGAATTCAAAAATCTTTTGTTGCTTTAGTATAAGCTTGATCACATTTTAATCTTTTCTTTTCTATAAATCAATTCAAGAAAGGGTCATGTAAAAATTATATGTTCTTCACAAGTACTTTTTCAATATTAGACACAATATGATTGAAGCAAAATGTTGGGATTCATGATATGAACTTATGCTTCCATGTCCATGCCAAAACAAACAATTTTGGAAGCATTTTTCATCTCCACCCATAACAATTCAAATCAAGCTCTCTTTCCTTAGAAGATATAGCATTTTTCAACAAAGCATAGTAAAAGTCCGTCAAAACCCTTACCTCTATGTTTAAAAAAAAAATTCATTGAAAGAGTTCAAAAATTTGCTATTGTTGTAGTGTAAGCTTGCTTGCATTTTAATCTTCTCTTTGCTATAAATGAATTTGAAAAAAGATCACATACAAATTATTTGTTCTTCATAGGTACTTTTTCAATATTAGACACAATATGATTGAAGCAGAATGTTGGTAGAGAATTTCAGGTCTATTTAATATTGTAATGTCCTATGAGATTTTTGTCTGACAAACATTAACTTTATTTTTTACCATGCATTTATATTTACAAAACTTGGCCTTGATATGTGTATTCAATGTGCAACAATGGCTATTTCTAATTTTACACAACATTGTTTTATTTTTACCATTAGTGTGAATCTATGTTTATCAATGGATATGGTGTGTAACATGGTGTAGTTAATGATATGTTTTTGTTAGAATTTGACTCACGACCATTAGTAAGTTTTCCATTCCATCCAAATTTTCATTATCACATATTTCCAAATGTAGAATGAGTATATAATTTGACTCCTAACAATTCCAGAATTTGGTAATGAGGTTTATTTACAAACTCAAGGGATTTCTTATATAGAAGTTAGAACTATTCTCATAATTATTCTTTCCTTGTCCATGACCATCTGCTATTGAATTAACAACTTATTATAGTGTACAACTACAATATTGTTCATTGTTGAAGGTGTCTACACAAGAATTTCCTTTCATTATTTTAGTATTCTAACGATGTGCTTTAGGGTTTAGTAGGTTTTTGGTTACCATTCATTTGATCTTTTCCATTTTGTTGATAACATCATGATGCTAATAGCATTTTGATATTGAGTGACTTCTATTTCAGCTCTCTCTTCTGCATTTTGGAGGTACACATTGCCAAACAATTTGATGCTTGTATCTATGGAGGATTCAATTGGTTCACATTTCTATATTGCAAAATTCTTTGGCATATCTATTAAGCATATTCATTATTTAAGATGAATATTGAAATATATTTGTTGCATTGTAGATTTATAGTATACATCTAAGTAACACCAAATTTTACCTTTTTGATTCATATCAATTTCAAACACAAAGTTCTTTCTTTAATGTGTAAAGACATATTGTTGCTAGATATCATTGTATTAGGAGATATTTAAAGGTTAACTTAGTTAATGAGAATTCTCCCATGTTAAAGCGGTAGAAGCTTAGGTAAGTATGATAGGCTTACAGTTCATAAACCTGAATGTACAATAAAGAGAAAATATTCAATATTGTATTTCATATTGCCTATGTGCTCTTGTTTTTTTTTTTTTGGCATGGAGATATTGCAAAATGATATAGTGCCTTGCTGAGTGTTTGGTGATCTTTCTCAGGTAATGTGCCAAATAGCATTAATTTTTGAGTAGTCATCTAATGTTAATTTAGTGAAAGATAAAAGAGTTGAGTATTTGTAATGTTTGGGCACATCTTTTCCATTCAAAGGAATCTTTAGAATCATGTTTGTTGCTTTTAGCCAGGTGTTGAAAGATTTATCTGCTTCATCTTCTATATATTCTGCAAATCCTAAAGTTGAATTATCTAGTCCTCCAGTTCTCATAGGCTATTCTATTTCATTGGTCTCAGTTGTGTAGGTTTGAAAAGATTTATTCACTTCGAGGAAAGAAAAAATTTAGTTTTTTGCATTTATTAGTTGTTTGGTGTTCTAATTAAAAGTCAAATAGTATTTCATTTGTCCTTGTTTTATTTTATTTATTAATGTCATAATTTATATTCATTATTTCCTGTAGGCAAGAAATAATGCTCAGATTCTCATTTCCTGTTCCTTTGATTTGTTTGGCAATAAGTATGTGTCCACATGTATTTTATCAATCATGTTTCCTACTTTAATGCAAGAATTGAAACCCTTGTGCAACTTGCAAATGCAAGGAGCACAATGCGTGTATTTTTTGGATCAAATTTTGAAGGAAACTTAATCTTGAGTTTTTTATTATACGACTCTATAGAAAATGTGGAGATATATGTTACTTTTTTAAAGCAAAATGAACAAAGCCTTAAATAGGCTTCTAAACTGCATTTCACAAATTTTTGTCTTAGAAAGTAAAAAACAATGTGATGATCAAAATCCGGAATGCATCCCAATGCTAGCATCACTTACCTCCACTCCAATTGTTACACAACAAATAAAAAAAAAAAAATCTTGCACACTTTAGGAGGAACTTTGTTGCTTTGCAACTCTTGATTTATATGGATCACATATATATGGGCACTTTTCTTTATCTATGTTTTTTTTTTGTTTTTGTTCTTATAAATATCCCTTTTAAGTTAAGAAATGTAGATTAAGATTTTCTTATTTGTATTTTATATATATGATATAAAATGTGAAGTTTAATTATGTTATTTTTAGTGAATGAAATAAGTAAATAAACAAAAAATTAAAAAATCTAGATTATTTATATATATTATTATTTCTATTATATGAGTAATTGTAATAAATGAGGTATTTATGTTTTTATAAATATTTATTTATTTATTTGAGAATAAAAGATCAAATAAATTAATATGTGCGCAAGTACATAATATTTACACATAATTATACATTGATTTTAATGGTATAAAGTTAGGAATTAAAAGAAAACAATTGAATAGTTGTGTGTTGTTTATGTCTATGTTGGAGTAACAACATAGGACTCAAAACCTTACTATCCAATTGGGTAGGTAATTGGGGTCTACTTTGGCGGTGGGATCAATGATTTAATTTAATTGCCATCAACCTATCTGCTCTTGTATTACACACTTCAATTAAAATAATGAGTAGGTTCAAGATGTGATTTTGCAAAAAAAAAAAAAGGTTCAAGGGAAGTCATTATATCAATAGAATATTGTATATATTAACAATGTTAAAGGTTCAAATGGCTTAAGTTAACATATTTCCCCCTTGGAGATTAATCTATTAACATGTTTGATTGACTTGACCAACCCTATTAATCATAAAGGCATTATTAAATGCAATGCTAGATAGTTTGTGGTAAACCAAAGTGTAATGTTAGAATATTAGGAATTTTCTTTCTAGTTATGTAAACATGGTATGTATTCATGCCCTTTCTTCTAGCGAATTTCCCACTCCCCACACTCAAGTGATCAGTCGATGGTGATGTGCATGTGCGATGTCACCTAATGCATGCTATAGTTTGCTAAATCTGTAATGTCTATATGTGATGATTTAAAAAAGAAGAAATTGTGGCATTTTTTCCCTTTGGTCATATTATGGGCATTACAATTACTAATCCTTTGTAATTTCATAGCCATTTTGTGTGCATTTACCTTGGTTGTACTTAATATATCATATGATGTATCCAAAAATTTATTGTGCCACACATTCAAGCAAGCCTATACCTAGGTTATGTTTCCCACCAACCAAATGATGCATTGTAAAGTTCAAAAAAAAATGTACCTGTAGAGAAATCATGATCCTATGAATGTAGCAACTTACAAAAGAAGGGAGGCCCATAGTAAGGGATCAAATTTTATTAGTTCTTCCAACACCAAATGCTTTCTTGAACACCAAACACCAATGGCAGTTTTATTCCAACAAAAATGGCATGTATTTCTTTAATAAAAATGGGATATTCCTATGTACTAAACTGACTGACTTGTAGCTAAGGGCAGAAATTACAAAATTGGAAACCCTTGATAACAACCTCAAGAATATGCCTCAACCAAAAAAAGAGTATTTGATGTACAAAGAAATTTTATAAAAAAATTATAGCTCTACAAAATTACATCCTCATAGGTGCACTTCAAAATATTATTTGGTGCTTTGATATTATATTGAAAAAATTAAGTGCAACTACAATTCTGTAGAAATAAATAAAATGACAATAATTATTATATTTGGCAAATAATTTTAAAAATACTTAACATTATAAAAAATAGAGGGGTACATGCTAAACACTATATTATATTTTAGTAATAAAAATAGGAATTCTTTTATTTGTGCTCAACATTGCACCCCCTTAAACTTCGCTATTTTTTTTTAAATCATAATTTAGAAACTAGATTCAAATAACTATAATTCTTTTTTTTATTATATCCTTTTTGTTTTTAGTACATGCATTTCAAATTACTTTTTCAAATGAAGGTTTAATAACTTTCAAGAAAAAGAAAAAAGTCCACTTTTGACCTTCTTTTTGTCCCCCATTTCTATGCATTTCCCCTTCTATCATATTTCTTCATGAAATTAATGTCAATAAAATGTTATTATTTTTAAATGTGAGCTTTGAACTTAGAACCTTTATTATGCAAATGCCTTCAATCAACCCTTTAAGGTCAACTCTACTACATCACGAATTTAATGAAAAAATAAAATATGCAAATGATGTTTGAAATATATATACATATTAAATATTTATATATATTTTTAACAATAATAAGTATGCTATCATTTTCAATGGATATTTTTCACTTGTGTCTCAAATCTAGTAATAAATTTATTATAAATTTTATTGTTTAAATATAAATAAATTATTTAATATTAATTGGCATCTTACTATTATGTTTATTATTTAATATTAGTAGTTAGATGTGTCCATGACTATCAATTTTAAAATAAAAAATGAGATTTTTTCTTTCATGTGATGCCTCTCAACATAATAAATCTAAAATGCTAAGAAAATCTTGCTTTCGCCAACTCTACTTTACACAACTTCGAACTATCTTCTTTTACATAACCAAACAATTAAAAAATTAGATTCATCCTCTTCCCACCTTTTAAAGCTCTTATAGAAACTTTAACCAACCAAAAAATTTATATACATGGTACAATAAATTTAAAACCTTTATAGAAAGCTTTCCCTCCATCCACCCAACTAGCCGATAGTTACCAAATAACAATAATTTAATACAATTCACAATAACACATAAGGGAGAGGGGTCAATAGTTGTGCAGGGTCCAATAGGTGTTATAGCATGTGTGCTTATAATACTTAGTCTTACCACGTATTTATACTATATATTGTAAATAAATAGTTCACATGTAAAAATAAAAAATAACCAAATGTTGGTAAAAATGGACCCATACTTGAATACATGAGAATCTATGAATGTTATATAAAAAAACACAAATACATTCATGAAGAAAAGAAATAAATATCTTTTTATCTCAAATAAAATATCATAACTGTCAATTATAAGAGTGTCATTTATAAAATAAATTGTTCATATAATAAAATAAAACATTCATTTAAACAAGTATTTTCATAGTGAAAAAGTATTGTTCTTATGTGTACAATTATTTGGGTAGCAATGTACAAGCATTGGAGTATTTCATATTTTAATAGTTTGTCCTATCACAAATATAAAAGGTGGGCACAATAAATACCATGTATTTTCTCATTAAATGTGAAAGATTTTTTTAAAAAATTAGTGTTCAACTATTTGTCCATTTTTGTTTCATATAAGTTGTATTTTAAATAATTATCTGTTGTTTTCATAACAACATAGTTTTTTTGTGTTCAACTATTGGTCCATTTGTATTGAATATACAAGGTAGAGATAAAAATGATTTATGGTTACCAATAGGTGTTTGGTCCATTTAGGTCAGATATAAGTTTTCTTTTAAATAAAAATATGATATTCTACAAGCAACAAATTATATATTTTTTGTTCAACTACTATAGGTACCATGATTAAGTTTCAATTGAATCTTTAAAAAGTCAATTTTTGGACACTTCTCAGCAGATGTGTTGATAGGACAAGTTGCATGATGAGTCACACCTTGAAACTTTAATTATAGATAAATAAGAGGTCAGTTCACATTTCAAAAAAAAAAAGACGAAGATCCTATGATATTCTTGACAATGACTAAATTTAACATTAACACAACATACTTTGGATCAAGCAATGATCACAAAAGCTAACAATTGCATAAACCAGCTGTATGAAAGACCAGTGCTGATGAGTATATTCTCTAGGTTGCACAATTTTATCAATTATTTAAATGAAAAAAAAAACACAATTTCTTAATTCCCCTTATAATTGTCATGGATTGAGGGGCGGGAAAATTAAATACACTTATCACCATAGCTGCACACGGTCGATGAGGGTTTTCCTTATATATTCTCGAGTCTCCCCTGAGGAATTACCATAGCCGTCTCTGTACTTGTAGAGCAACATAACACATTGCCTCATGTTAAAAACAAATCTTTTGCCGCATTTTGGGGGTTCACCAATTACCTTGAAATACTCATAGTTCAATTCTTTCAGAGAATGATCAAGAATTTCTGCAAAATGCTTTAGAGCATCTTCTTCTGTAGAACCTGGATTCTGCTTCATATAACATGTTGTACATGAGTTTATTTGTCCTCGAGCCTTCTCGGCCTGCATCACAGAAAAAATAAGGTTATCATGTTTATTCTTTCAATTGTTCATAGTTTATTGATGGGTATGTTTAAACGGCACAATCTAAACTGTGATTTGTTTAGATGGCTCATCTGAAATCGTATTAACTTTTCTAGTAGTGTGATTTCAAATGAACCAGCTAAACAAGTCAAAACTTAGAATATGTTGCTTAAATCAAAATCTAAATAACACTATAAATACCTCAGAAGTTGCAGTATCATTTCTTAACCGCCATATCAAGGCCACAAGCTGAAAAATATTTGAAGAATCGTGTAGGAAGGGGAGATCATTATCTGTTACAACCTCACCCATCAAAAGGATTGGATGTAAACCACATGGCACAAGACCCACAGATATACAACGTGTCTTTAAGTACTCTTCAACAGTTGGTATGTACCCATCTTCTGACCACTCTCTTTCCTGCATTAGAGCGTCGATGAACAACTCCCACTGTACCACCAACAATCAATGTGCGTAAATATAAAAACACTCCCACGAATATGGGCATTTACAACTTGAGCATTTTATATTTATAACAATTTGACTACATACATCTTTTCTTATGTGATGAAGCATGTCACGCCCCTGTTGCTTTGTCGCCTCAATATTTGTTTCATTCACTACTTCATACCACGCTTTGAAGATTATTTTCATATAGTGTGGAAGCTCGTCTAACAAGGAGGTATCGCATCTGAATGTAGTAAAAAGCTTCAGTAAACTTAGGTTTCAAGAAAACTATCAAACTAGGATATGTGAAATTAAATTACCTCCTTATTGCATCTCTGAAAATTCTCAGCTCATCCATTGTTCCATAGGTGTCGTAAATATCATCCATGACCAATACCAAAGAACCAATTTTGGTGAAAGCAATTCTACATAATGAATACTCTGGCTCAAATATTCCCGCAGAAAAATACGTCTCTACTATCCTTTGTCGGGCAAAGTCTATTTTTGTCATCCGCGACTTTTTCCACCAACTATCGCATTCAACGTATAGCAATCACAGTTAAAGTTTACTTAAATTATCATGCCATTAAAGATTTAAACAATTGAATCGGGTTATATATTACCCACCTTGAGAGAAGTTTCAATTCCCTCTGATGTAAAGACTGTTCAATGTTGAAGTATAATTTAGCCAATTCCATGCAGCAAGTATTATTAATGTACGGCATCCTGTGAAATTAAAAAATAGAAAAGACACGGGACGATGAACCAGACAACGGTTATAAAAACACAAGGAAATTTTCTAATATAAGACAAGGCAAACATTCGTAAACCTACTTGAATAGGGTTTTTCTAAGCCATGCATGATTATCGTCGTAAGCATCAATGTAGCTCCTTGCCTCTAAGATGGAGATACTTAGGTGCCAAGAATACTCCAAAGCATATTCAGTCTGAAAACATATTTTAAACAAATTTATAATTAGGTAAAAAATATTTTTTTCTTGTGTTTAGATGAGGATAATAGTACTTAATATTAAAAGATTGCTTTTGGAATCAATTGAACATGTTTAAATTCATATTTTAGATCACCTTCTTTTATTCTTAATGATGGATCACTGAATATGATCCAAAATGTGAACTTGTAAACATATACAATTAATTTCAAAAACAATATTTTAAAAGTTAATAGTATTGCTAACCTCTTTAGCAATTTTTTCGTTACACACGATATCATTTGCTGTAAGTGATTCTCTAAGATACTTAGAAGCAAACAGCCTAGCTTCATCCATAATCTCTTCTCCAGGGAATGCAATGTCAGAAGCTCTGAACAGATTCACTATGCTTCTATGCTCTATGTGCCTTCGGCCAGAACAGGAGAAAAAGCACCCGTTTTCATCTTTAAAATTATTTAGCACCTCTGAGATTTTATCCATGTCAGTATTATAAAAACAACACAGTTTAATAATAATAAATTGCACCAATTTCATTTTCAGAGAAAAAATTCCACCTGGGGAGACATTGTATCCATGGATCCTAAGGGTTCGGAGTCCCAGTGCTGTAGTACTGAGATCTGCAAAAAGGCTGTCTCTACCCCATCCAAGACCCTTTTCACTCCAATATCTGCCCCATAATTATCATCATAAAAAAATTGTTTGGATCAAAACAATATGACTATAACTATACCATTAGAAGCACATACTCACCCATAAACATAGTCAACTTATTCCAAGACGCTCGATATTGTCAACCAGCGAAAGTCGTTCAAGGAAATCGACTGGATACAAGCATGGCACTGTTTCACAAATTACATGTAATCACTTATGTGTTTAACAGCTATATAAAAAAACTAAAAAAATAAAAAATAATGACCGACTCATATGAAACTCAATATTAAGGAAATGTATCACAATATCAAGAAAATGTATCATACCACAACCACTGAATTTGTCCACCAGATTATTCAAAAAGGTAAAGCATCTCTCATTGCCGGTATTTATGAGTACACAGGCAGTGGAAGCAGGCGAGCTAAGAAAAGATCCATCTTTACTCTGGAACATCATTATCTTTTTCCAGTCAATTATTTCCTCAAGCCCCTCCAGTGAATTCAGCATGCGTGTTGGAATACCCCGCTCCATGGAGATACTGCAGGTGAATTATAAGAACAAAGAAATTGTAAACAGAATCTCATATACTGCAAAAGTGTTAATCAAGTTTGGTTTGGTTTAAACAGCACATCCTAAGTTCTGATTTATTTAGTTGGTTCAAGTGAAATCACACTAATAGATGGGTCCTATTAGAAAAACTAGTGTGATTTAAAATGAACCACATAAACAAATAAAAACTTAAAGCGTGATAATTAAATCTAACTACAGAACTCTTACTCTTTAAGCAGTTTAGCTCGCTTTTTCATCAAAGAAGTATTATAGGAGAAACTCAGTCCTAGAGATTCTGCCTTTTTCATCAATGCAGGAAAAATTATTTCAAAATCCGGAGGCAAGCTATCTGCATCTTCTAGTGATTTCAGATGTTCTGCAATGAAACGAACACCTGCACATAAAATCAAATATTTTAATGTCAGAAATGAAACATTAAATTGTCGAGTACAACATTTTGTTATCCTTGAATGATTCGAAATATTAATACAAAAAACAACTGTCAAACCTTTAAACATATATCCATTGCCTTCCCAATTATATAGATAACCTGTCCCCTTTACTACTGACCAACTCTAATAGTAAAAAGTTCCACAGCAAAATAATATAATTTAGCATAAGTAAAATTATAACCTTTTTCTACATTACGGTGTGCTGTATTCCAACTGAGAAGGGCAATAAGAGAACTAAGAGTACTAAGCAAACGATCGCATAACATAAACGTTGAACGAAGCCCCCAAGAACCATCCTCTAGCTGATGGTGGATAAGCCATTTTATGGCCTGAGGAAATTGTGGGCTGTGAGAACCATCCTGGGCAGGAACCCTTGCTACCCAGGCGGTGTCATAAGCTGAGGGACTGATTTCTCCATCGTCAAGGCCCTTGAACATTTCTTTTATCTTCGCAACCAGATTATCAGCCCACTGTTGGTACGAAGAAGCCTGCAACACAAACAAAAAAGATCAACCCAGTAAGACATACAGACTTGGATATTTTGATTTGAGATAAAACATAGTTCTATTACTCTGTCTTACTTGATGATATGGTGTCTGGAGAGACTGCACAACATCGTCGTTCCACACATCGTTATGATAATTGGCAGTCCGTCGAGGGATAGAAGATTTAACATTATCAGAAAGCAAAGGCATCGTTCTGACAGGAGGAGTTGCTGGCGGAATGCAGGATACGCAGCGTTGTGCTCTGTAATACACTGAGCTTTGATGGAATCCTTTGTTGAGGACCAATGCATTCAATTTAGAGACTGAATAAATGGAAAGTTCAGCCATTGAGGAAGTGATGGAATGCCAACCTCCTCAACAACAAAAAAAGTTGAGATACCTGACTACGCCAAATGGGTGCTCTTACCAAATTTAAAGAACTCCTTTACTCCCTTTCTTTGAAATTTACAAACCGAATCCGATCCGGTCAAATAACGTGTTCTAAGACCGAAGCTGATGCGGTCCAAACAACACCTACCCAATCTATTTATTTAATCTGTAAATTTTAAAGAAAGGGAATGAAGAAGTTGTTTCAACAATCAAGATATATATTATGATATTAAAAATAATTTAAAATTGGTTGACACTTTGACAGTGATAAATGTCATTGAATAGAAAGAGGAGTATCAAATCAGAATGCTGTCAACTTGGACAGATTCAAATTAGCATTACTCTAGCGTGGGGGCGGCGCCCCCTACCACAAATTATATTTTATAAAAATGTGTTAACAAATGTAATCAATTAAGTTTTAAATAATATATTTGTATATGTAAATTTTAATGATTATTTTTTAAGTTTAATTGTGATTTTGCAGTGATAATATCAACAGGAAAAAAATAAAGAAGTTATATTAGGTTTTTTTTTTAATAATTATTTCATAATATGACAGTTGAATTTTAGAGATTTTGTTTATCTTTTAAAAAGTAATATTTAACAATAGAAAAGAGGGGAAAATATTGTTTTACTTAAAGATAGCTTTTCCCTTTCTTCCAAATAGTTTTTCCCTTTCTTCCAAATATTTTTTACAAAAGAAAAAATATTTTTTATTTAAAATATTTTTTATCTCTCCTCCAAATATCTCGTAATAGAAGGTTTGATATAGAGGATAATACTTGGTTAAAGCAAGGGGTTTGTGAAGTCTTAATTTTGAAAAATTAGGTGTAATATGTGATGGAAACAAGCAACACTAAGAGGGCGGGGGGGAAGGGGGTGAATCAATGTTATGCAAAAATTAACTTTATTATTCTGACCATCAATCCACTTAGAACATTTAATCAAAAGTAATATGCAGAAACAGAAAGCAAGAAACCACACAACCATAACACAAGGATTTTTATGTGGAAACCCTGTTAGGGGAAAAACCACGGTGGATGGCCAATCCACAATAAGTTCTGAGTATACCCAAAAGAAATATTACAAAATGGGAATGCACTTGAATTCAAGCTCACTGCCTAGAGCTCACTGCTCAAGAGGATGGGCTCACTACCCTTACAATGATTTGGAATAGATCCAAAAGAAAATGAACTGATTGGATAGCATCTACTAATGCTTGATTACAATTCTGGTTAAGCTCTGATGACGAACTTCGGTCCTTTTGATTAACATCAAACTTCTGCTCTGCTCTACTCAAGTTTGCACACAAAATCTTTATGCGCAAGTGAAACTACGCATGATATCACTCAAATACTCCTTAGATATTCACAACATACACCAATACACTTTCTTCATTCTCCAAAATGATGTAATCGATCCTCTAGATATATTCGCGACTAGGGATTTAGTCGCTACAAGTCAGCTCAATAGAACTTAAGAGTATTTACAATTTGTTGGCCCAAAACATGAACAATTTGATGTGTATCCAAACAAGTCGGCTAGTCCATAACTAGGACCCATAATTAATCATTTGAACATAAATACATCTTATATTATTTCACTTAACACATCCATATCGCGCCACATTCATTGAGTCGGCTATAACAAACAAATAAACAAAAAATATCCTACTGGACCTCCAAATTCGTATTGCAACTAATGCAACACCACAAAACTCGATGATAAGAAGATCCATGTGCTCAACAAGAAATTACAGAGATCCACAACACAAAACAATGATTCGGTGAAGCTATCTGATAGGATACCCTGTTCCACAAGTAATCTATCGGTAATACATAGTATTTCACTTTATTGTCGGTATGACTAGATAGAGATCTGCGGACCATGGAGATGACTTCAGTTGCCATCAATGACAACACTAGAAGCCATATGCCAACAATCTCCCCCTTTGGCATTGATGGCAACACTTAGTGAAAAATGACGAAGTGTCGAAATTGATAAGCATACTGCCAAAATACAAAATATTGCTCCCCCTAAGAATATTGAGGCATTTTTCACTTCACTCTCTCCCCCTTTGACATCAATGACAAAATTGGGGAATCCAAAATTGCAAAAACAATACAAACATATCCGGATACTTACAAAAATTTGAAGATGTCTGCAAAGACATTCTTTAGTCCACTTAAATTTGAGTTCCACACACTTTTCAGACTCTCCAAAATGGTAATATGACCACAGAGAATATATGACAAGGTTTATGCAGCTTCAAGACTTACTGGATCAAGAGTGGTCACAACACCTTTAGCTTCTTTCAGAGCATTTACCATTGTCTCAATTTTTGGACTTATTAGCCCCTTGAGTTCACATACTCTGCTAATAATCCTCTCATTTTCAAGCTTCAGATTCTTTATTTGATTAAGCAAAGACATTACCTGAACTTCTTGATGACAAACACTGCGGGCTAATGGGTCAAAAGTGTTGGAAGTAGTAACCAACTACTGCTCAATTTCTTTCACCCACTTCTCATTTGCTTCAGTAAATTGGAACAAGACTAAGCAGGATTTGTACACTTTTCCTCCTTCAGATATAGCACCTTGAAGATTCTCTATGCAAGTTCTCAATAGAGCTTTGTCTTTGGCAATCAATTCTTTTAGGCTACCAACTCTCTTCTCCCTAAACTCCTTTTTCACTTTAGCTAGAGCTGATTTCTCAAAAGATTCAAAATGAGAGTCTACAGAGTTTATTAACTTCTTCAACTCACCGGAGGAGGAGCCTAATGGGTCCATAACATATGTAGGAATCAATTTATGTAGAACTCCAAATGCAAGTTTTAGTAGTTCATTATCCTCAATGTGAGATTTCAATATCCTCTCATTAGCTTTAGCTTGAGCAATTTTGGCAACTTTCAACATTTGGATTGGAGATAGAGTGGAAAGGTTAATTGAATTTCATCCAACTCAGGATCTGACTCATCCTGTTCCTCCATCAAAGATTCCTTCACCTCCTTTCTTCTGATTTATTGATGCTCTCCTTTTTCAACCTTAGATTCAACTTCGGGATTGACTTTAGGCATTTCAGCTTCTTCAGTATGCACCTCCTTTTCTTCAGCAATCACCTCAACTTGGACCTTAGTCACCATAGGTGTCTCTGGATTTTCCACATTTGGAGAAGTCAAAATATCCTCAAATACCGGAGGATTAGACACATTCATGTTCTCCTCATACACATTCCTTTCTCCTAATTCATTTACCTTCACATTCACTTCCTTATTTCCTTGAACATGTTCAACATTAATCTCCTCAATATTTATCCTTTCCTTTAACAAAAATTCTTCAAAAATTAGCCTAGTTTCACTAGTAACAACATCAATGTCACCAATCACGAGTCTATTTACTCTTGACTTGCTTCTAAATTCCTTTTTAGCTTTTTGAAGAAATAAATCCATTTCTTCATTTGTCATTTCAGGGCACAAATCGGCAAGAACTCTTTTCCTCAAATTTTCTTCCTCTGTTCTGGCACTCTCTCTCCTAGATTCCAAAGCTTCATGTAGGCTTGTAGGCAAGCCAGACATGATTTCAACTAGAGTTTATTGAAAAAATTCAAGTGCTTAACTGTAGCTTCTTCAAGAATCTTCTTACCAGATTCATCAAAAGTCTCATACAGTTCACAGAGTGGCATGAGATTTCCATCATTTACTATTGCATTCTCAACTTCCTCCATAGACATACTAGGCTTGTCAACTTTGATCCTTTTCTTTGCTTCTTCACCTTTTCCACAAGGTTTTTTCTCTTGTTCAGTTTGATAGCATGAGTCTGAATAACCTTTATCTCTCTTACTACTTCTGAGTCAGTTTCTTCCTCTTCATTTGCGGATACAGCTTTGTAAGTTCTTGAGCTTTTATTCTTCTTTCTTCTTTTGGAGGCTTCAGCTTAATTTGACTGTGCTACAGGGGAACTCCTAGTAGATCTAGTGTTAGCAAAAGATGTTCCCGGACTAGCTAATTCTCCCTTTTCTTTCTTTTTAGCAGCTTCAACTTCATCTCTTTGCCTTCTTATTTATTTCAGCTTTTCCATTAGAAGACCCATACTCCCTGCAAAATCTTCTGTCTCTTTTCTTACCTTTCTGATTGACATGGGCTTTCTCAAATTTGAATGAACTTGTAAGATTTTCTCTGCATAAGTACCAAATCTTTCTTCACTCTGATCTAGTGGTGAATTTAGTAGGTGTTATGCATACATCCTCAAAATGTTTTCATCAACTTCATAACCCATAGGCATGATCTAAATTGTTCTAAGATCAATAGCTTCCATATGACACTGGTCAATGTTTATCATGAAGCATATAGTGTCTTTATAATATTCCACTACTACAGTAGGAATTCTCTCTCTGGCGTGCATCAAGATTTGAAATTTTTTAAAATGTCCCCATAGGATTGTGTTGTTGTTCTGTCGATCACCAAGTTCATATAATTTATCCTAGATCTGAACTGCTACTAGTATATCATTACGCCATTGAACTTTACCAACTCTCGATACTTCACCTAAGAAGTAAAAATACAGACAGATCAGTAGGTTTCCAAACTTGAATACATTCTTCTTGTCCTTGATTTTTCTTAGATTCTCCAATAATTGATTTCTGAGCAATTCACATAGATCATGATCTTCATTTTGTTTGATCATTTCATATGCTGCATAAATGGCTATGCTGGATGCAGAATTCTCCCGGCTCGAGTGGTAAATCTTGTAACCTATAACCATAGATGCAAATTTTACATCTACTACAACAATATTTCCCTTCTATCCCAATGTGAGCCAATCGCTCTAGTAACCTCATCATTCTTCACAGACTTCAAAATTGGAAGTCTACCAGTGGAATTTAAGCCTGTAACTACATAAATAGCTTCCTTGGAGATTTTGAATGGCACTTCAAACCACATGAACTCATCATGGACATGACTTAGTATATATCGAACCCACTCATCTTCTTCAAATATAGGAAATTTTGTGAATTGCACAAATTTCTTATCTTCTAGGGTTTTGAATTCTGGTTTCACAACGAAGTCTTCTTGAACTAGGTGATGAGAATACAATTCCAATAACTGTGAACTACCCAAATCTTCAATATTTGCATGCACATATCCCCTAATATCTTCAATGTGCAGAACTTCGTACGACACCGATGAAAATGCACCTAAGGGATCTATATCTACAGACTTATACAGATGCCATTTGAATTTTGGACGTGGCCTATCTTTAATTTCAGGGTATGTGCGAGATCATGATGGGCCAAAAAGTGGCAATATGATGGGTATGTGGCTGACAAATTTTTTTTACCCAAAATTGATGAAATGAAAAGGGTTTTTAAAGGAGATTTTCAGCTTTCCACTAATATAAATCATGCTTCACTTTGAATTTAATAAGTAATTATTATTCATTTTCTATTTGAATTATGACTAAAGTCCTGATTGATAGGCTAATTGAAAAACATATATAGCTTTCAAACGGTATCACATTTTTTGAATCCAAAACATGCGTCACATTCTATGCTTCACATACTATAGGATTAAAAAAATAAAATTTGAATTTCATGAATTTTTGATCAAGTTAAGGTGGTCAGACATACGCGTTTTTATATTTTTTAAAATTTGTAATAAAAAATTCATAATTAATTATTTACTTGGAAAAAATTTACAAAAAAATATGCATCACATCGAGACATGAGTCCTCTACTTATATCTAAAATCTTATAAAAAAATATTATCATTTTATTGTGGTTAGGGTGGTGAGACAGACACCTACTTCTTATTTCTTCCCTAAAATTTAAGTACTACTGCATTGAAATTAAAAAAAATCACCAAATAGATTTGTGTATTTAAAAGAAACCTAGTAGTTTAGAAACTACATTCAATTTGATATAGACTCTATTCTTACATATTTTTGAAATAATATAGATAACTTATTCAATTTTTTACGTCAAGTTGCCTAACTCTGATTTTTCTAAATTTTTTGCCACTTAAGGGCCTGTTTTTTCCATGATGATCCTGCACATACCCTTCGACTAACAAAGGAGTAGACATAATTGTGAGCACACAAATTTATAGGGTTTTGCAATAAATACCTTTCAAAGACAAAATGGAATTTGATTGTAGATTCTCTTAAATGCTTGAATCTCTCCCAATTTGGAAATACTCACTTCAGAGCTCTCCAAACCTATTTCCTCGAATGCAAAGTGACAAATGAGGGTGGAAACCATTATTTTATTGTCCTCAAACCTAACTCCTTACTTTTGCAATAAATGCCTTTTCCCTAACTCGACCGACTTTTTTTCCTTTATGTTTTGGGGTAGATAATTCTTGTGAGGAACTCGAATATTTTTCACTAACGCCATAGATTCAATTCACAATGTCTAGGAAGTATCACATTTCCTATTGAACTCATATGAATTCCAATACCAATCACTTGTAGGGGGTTTAGAAGTTTTTCTTGACAACTCCCCCTCTGGCAGAGACCTAAAATTAATTTCCTGAGGTAAATTACCAGAAGTGGCTTCTGGTGTGGATCCATTTCCTTATGTAGAGGGATTCTTCTTCACCCATTTCTTCTACATTTTCTTCTTGATCTCATTAGTAGTGACTTTCCCTTTTCCTTTAACATCCGGTTGGATGTTCTGTTTTACCAGACCCCTTATGTTCTAATAGAATCTAGAAGTGTGACCAAATTTGTTGCAGCTTTAGCACACAACACTTCTTTGTCTAGGCCAACTGTTCCACTGACTTTGTCTTGATCTGCATTGGTTAGTAATATGTCCAAATCTATTGCATGCATAGCATCTAACATTTCTATGAAAGTTATACATCTCAGTTCAACATTCACTTGAATTAAGGCAATACTTATAACAATTAAAACACTGACCTGAGAATGATGATTTACTTGTGTTTACCCTACTCCTACACTGAGAAGCCATATGACCAAATTTTTTGCAGGAATAACAATAGCCATTAAATCTTTGACCATTAGGTTTCCTTACCGGATTTCTTCTGGGTCCATTCATCTAACTTCCTTGTCTAAATTTTCTTTGTCTGAAATTCCTTTGTCCAGAGCTCCTTTGTCCAGATCTGAAGCTTTCTCCTTCTTCATATCCAAGACCTCGGTTGTAACCATCAGTCCTCTATCCCTTGATTTGTTCATCAAGTTTGGTTGAGCTTGCTTTGAATTCTCCTTATACACATTTGCAGTAGCGAGTTCATCTTTGAGATCATCAAGCTACTTTTCAAGCATTTCTTCATTGTTCTTGGATTGCTCCAATTCATTATCTAGTCGATTGCATTGTTCAAACTTTTCTTTCAAGGAATGTGCAAGATTTTCTTCATTCTTCTTTCTATCCTCAAGCTCTTTGGTCATTCTCATCATGGGGGATTCTATCTCTCGCTTCAAGGCAACATTTTCTTTGGAAAACTTTTCAAATTCTTCTATTTTCTCCTTTAGAGCTAGACTAAGTTGTTCACCATCCATACCTTTTTTCTTTTGTTTGAGCTAACCACATAGTTCCTTTCTTTTCTCCCTTGATTCATTGATCTTGTCTTTCAATGACTAGATCAATTTTTCTGCATTATCAAGATTTTCTTGCAGTTCCCGGATCTTAGATTTTGATTGATCAAGATTATCCAAGGCAACCATAACTTGTTATTGAAGACTTCTTGTATCCATTGAGAATAATTTCCAAGATCTCGCCAAGCTGTTAGACTTCTTTCAAGGAACTAGCTCTAATACCAATTGTTGGAAACAAGCAACACTGAGAGGGGGGGTGAATCAGTGTTGTGGAAAAATTAACTTTACTATTTTGACCATCAATCCACTTAGAACATTTAATCAAAAGTAATATGTAGAAACAGAAAGAAAGAAACCACACAACCATAACACAAGTATTTTTACGTGGAAACCATGTTAGCGGAAAAACCACAGTGGATGGCCAATCCACAATAAGTTCTGAGTATACCCAAAAGAAATATTACAAAATGGGAATGCACTTGCATTCATGCTCACTTCCAAGAGCTCACTGCTCAAGAGGATGGGCTCACTGCCCTTAAAATTATTTGGAATAGATCCAAAAGAAAATGAATGAATTGGATAGCATCTACTAATGCTTGATTACAGTTCTGGTTAAGCTCTAATGACTAACTTTAGTCCTTTTGACTCACATTGAACTTTTTCTCTACTCTACTCAAGTTCACACACAAAATCTTTATGCGCAAGTGAAACTATACATGTTATCTCTCAAATACTCCTTAGATATTCATAACATACACCAATACACCTTCTTCATTCTCCAAAATGATGTAATCGATCCTCTAGATATATCCGCGACTAGGGATTTAATCGCTACAAGTCAGGTCAATAAAACTTAAGAGTATTTACAATTTATCCACCCAAAACATGAACAATTTGATGTGTATCCAAACAAGTCGGCTAGTCCATAACTAGGACCCATAATTAATCATTTGAACATAAAGACATCTTATATTATTTCACTTAACACATCCACATCACGCCACATTCACTGAGTTGGCTATAACAAACAAATAAACAGAAAATATCCTACCAGACCTCCAAACTCGTATTGCAACTAATGCAACACCACAAAACTCGATGATAAGAAGATCCACGTGCTCAACAAGAAATTCCAGAGATCCACAACACAAAAAAATGATTCGGTGAAGCTATCTAACCAAATACCCTGTTCCACAAGTAATTTTTCGGTAATACACAATATTTCACTTTATCGCCGATATGACTAGATAGAGATCTGCAGACCATGGGGATGACTTCAGTTACCATCAATGACAACACTAGAAACCATATGCCAACAATATGTATGTGAAATAATCTATAAATAATAGGAAGGAAGAGCGTTGATATTTTTTATAAAGCAATTTTTAAAATGATCTTTTGAAAAAAAAATTTTAACCTAAAATGGTTAAGATATTTGAGGCCTACCTAATTTCTAGTGACTCCATTTTTCAAATGTATCGATCATTGCTAATTATGTGCCTCCTTACAATGATTAGATTTTATTAGAACATATTGAATAGAGTGGATTTTTATTTTTATGGTTAGATACTTAATTTTCATAGCATTAATATGATTACATATTTAAGGGTGATCCCACAATACTGGTTTACAATTTTTGGCCAAATTGGACACTGAACTAATTTTTTCTAACTAAATCTACACTTTCAGACACCTATAACGGCTAAATCGTGAGGAATTTGAAGATGATACAAACTAGTGGTTTGTGGAATTTTGTTTGTAGATTCTAAATATATTTTTTTCAAAAATTTTGGAATCAAACTGCACTTATTTTTCCATCTCCTTCAAAAATTAGTTTTTTTCAGTAAACACCATTTTTAAGGAGTGATGCTCACCGTATAACACATAATTTTTTTTTCCATGAAGGATAAAATTCTATTTTTTTGAATTTATATTTGTAACTATGATATCTAGTGCTTCCAATTGGTTTCATAGTATTTTATTGAATTATTTTTCCTTAATCAAGTTTCGAAGTCAAACCAATTACAATTCAGACATAGGTAGACCGTATAACACATAATTTTTTTTGTATGTATCGAAATTCAAATTTTTTTTCTTTTTTGGATCAAGGACTTCAATATCTAGTGCATACATATTTTTCAAATTTATTTTGTGATAATCTTCTATTTTCCCACATGTGCAAAATAGAGAGCTTGATTTTCGGTGAAAAGCCTACATTCACAAGAAATAAAAAATATATATAATAATCAAATTAAATTTAATTAAAATTATACTTTTTTGGAAGCTTATAATAAGGACTACATACTTACAAAAAATAAAATTTAAATAGGTATGGTTTAAAACTAGCGGGGTTCTATCCAAGGGGGCTTGGTCTAATGTGGTTTGATCAAACCCTCTTCAATTGGATTCCTTTAAATGGATCTTTTCAAGGCTTAAATCATTATATTTTCTAAAAATATGTGATTTCAACAAAAATCAGGATCTCCCAAAAAGTGTTAACCACTATTGTGGCAACACCCATAAAGAATTATATTCTTCTCACTTTATTATTATGAATAGATTATTTTTATACTATAGTGGAATTAAGAAGAAATTGCATATAATAATATTGCTTTTTATATTTAAAAAAGGGGAAGGGCTCCTGAACTCAAGAGTTTAAGAGAAACAAATAGAGAAGTAGAGTTCAACCAAGAATAACAACTAGAAACCATCAAAAGGAGACACTCATACCTCATATAAAAATTCCAAAAAAGTAGTAGAAGGATATACACGTAGGCCAGAAAGAAGCCAAAATAGTAAAGACAACAAAATAAAAAATAGTTACTTTTTAGATAAGCTAATGAAATCCCAATGTCTTCAACATGTCAATAGCCATCTTCTAGTCCTTCTCCTTAACCTTGTTGGTAAACAAAGTCCTCTGAGTCATCTCCTCCTACTCTTTCCCAATTTTCCTCTTAATTTTCCTTATCTTGGACTTACCAAGAATAGTACCAAAAAATGGCATGTTGCATGATCCCATCCACAATAGTAGTTATATTGTCAACAACTTCCTCGAGGGCAGAAATTATGTTTCTTATGTTATCATTGTCACCTTCGGCCACATTATTTAGGGAGCAGCTAGGCCTTTCTTTTGGTTTATCTTCAACATTTTAGTTGGGGTCATTGTAGATTCCTTCTTATTTTTCCATATCCTCTAAATCCTCATTAAGGTTTTCCTTACAAAATTCTTGCTCCCATTCAAGTCCTTCAAAATCCTCTCCATCTTTTCAATAGAAATTTCCCCTTCAACACTATTAACCTTCCCCTCCTCAATGTTGATTTCCTCATCTTCCTCTAATTCAATGTTATCTTGACTCTCATCCACAAATTCATGGAGGAAGTCATTGTTTGAGTCAACCAGGTCCTCATCATCAAGCACTAACTTTTTCCCTTTAATAACTTTGTCTGTATTCTTTTGGCTTGAACTAGCCAGTCTGGCAAACCACCTTTCACCTGACCGCTATTGTTCAAGCCCTTTTGGAAAGGCTCAAGATCATCCCCAATTACAATGGTTATAGAGCTTGAGGGCTCCATATTCTTATTTTTAGAATTCCTAAGAGAACAAGGGGAAATCCTTTTATGAGGGGTAATTTCATCTTCGAGCAACATAAAAGATGGATTTGGGGACATGGTAGAAGGGGGCAACCCTTTTTTGGATTATTTTCTAGGAGCTTGATATCCATGGGGGAAACAATGGTGGTAGGGTTCTATTAGTGGGTAGCATCATGTGAATTTATAGAGGGCATAAATTAGACCTTGATGTAGGGGCAATGATGCTCCTTTTGCATTGCAAGATGTTAGGGATGAAAGCAGGTATAAAGGTACATTAATCCACTCCTTGTGACAAACATGATTTAATCAAGGAAAAGGATAACCATGCATTGTGGAATATCTTCCCTCAAGGGAAAAATAACAAATTAAGTGAATGCTTACCAAGCTATAGGGGGAGGTAGCTTCTCCCAGTCATAGTTGTTCTATAGATAAATAGGTTTTTCACCCTCCTCAAATAATTTGTCCTTGAATTTTTGGTATTTACCATGTTGCAAATCTTTCCCACCATGATAACTTTACATTGGAGGCTCATATCCTTTGCAATGAGACTAGCAATAACCTCAAAGTGAATTCCACCAATGCCAACCTTTTCAACATTCTAGGAGTTGCAAAATTTTGAGGTTAGGTTATCGTCATGTGATTGCATGTCTTGGAAGAAGGGAGTGAGGAAAACCTCCTCAAAAATCCTCCACAAATCAACATTTTAATTCAGTGGGATGCAAGAAGGAGGTTCGGACCTTTTCCTTGGGCCACCCATTCTAGCTCAAGAGGACTTACTTAAAGACTGAAGAGAAACATTCACAAGCTTAACACAAAGAGTAAGAGGGATGGGGTTTGAAATGAAAAAAAATTCTTAAAGAATAAGCAACCGATTAAAAGGGATGAAATAAGTCTTGTGTCAAGCATTCGGTTAATTATGATCCTAGCATATATGAAGCAAGCCACTTGTTGAAGGTATTGTACTGAGGAGGAAAATCATGCAAATTAAAACTCAATGAAATAGATTGGAGAGGGCCTTGACTTGTGTTCCCATTCTAGAAATCCTTCGCTTCCATATTTACTTCGCTTTCCCAAAAATAAATAATACTTGGAGCTTGAAAAGATATTATTTCCAAATGTAAGAAGAAAATGGTGACAATACCATTCATATGATTAGAGATTAAGTCCTTGCGATTAGATTTTTTATTGTTAAAATATAATTCCATCCTTTTCCTATATGCCAATAAGTAATCCTTGTCAACATCATTCTTATTTTGGATCCGACCACACACTTGAGGGGGGAAAATGATGAGTATAATTAGAAAATCAAGAAGCATTGAGGACTTAACAACTTAAGAGATTTCAAAGCATTATGAACCTTGTTGTACATGTTAGGAAAAAACCTAATGTAAAGTATTTCATTTGAAATTATTTCTTTAATATTATAAGGGATATTTTCAAATCCCTAGCAAACCCAATCAAGGTAAGATATGCCAACATTAGCTATCATGTCAACCGCCATATTTCTTTCCTTATAGGAGTGGAAAATATGATATTGAAGAAAAGTACCAAGAGAATGTTTGCAGCCATCCATCATGTTGTTGATCATCCAAGGCTTAGCTGAAACTCCTTTTAAGATATTGATAATGACCATAGAATCACCTTCAATAATGACCTTGTTGCATCCTTTTTCTTTTAGTCTCCTAATTACCCACCAAGTTGTTGTTGCTTCAACAACGTTACTAGAGAAATCCCTAGGTTTTTAGCGTATTATTTAATGAGGATGTCATTGTGCTCTTTGATCACCCCCCTTGAAACAACCATACCAAGGTTTCCTTTAGCACATCCATCAAAATATAATTTAAACCAACCTTTCTAAAGGGGAATCCATTTGGTAGCTTTCCTACTTAGGATTTTGGCTGTTTAGATTTGTAACTCTAATATCTAGTGCTTCCACTTGGTTAGATATTTTTTTATTGAATATTTTTTCTTTAATCAAGTTTCGATGTCAAACTAATTACAATTCAGACATAGCATGACCGTATAACGTGTAACATTTTTTGTATGTATCAAAATTAAAAAATTTCTTGTGTGTTGGATCAAGGACTTCAATATCTGGTGCACTCATATTTTTTTATTTTTTATTTTTATAATCTTCTATTTTTCCACATGTGCAGAACAAAGAGCTTGATTTTTGGTGAAAAACCTACATTCACAAGAAATACAAAATAAATATAATAATTAAATTAAATTTATTTAAATTTATACTTTTTGGGAAGCTTATAATAAGGAATACATGCTTACAAAATATAAATTTTAAGTAAATTCATTTGATCCCCCAAAAGTTAAATCAAAAGTGGTTTTTTATCAGCATTTTGATAGGTGTAAAGGAGACTCCGTTATAAGTATGGTTTAAAACTAGTGGGGTTCTATCTAAGGGGATTTGATCTAAGGTAGTTTGATCAAACCATCTTCAATTGGAATGCTTTAAATGAAACTTTTTAAGGCTTAAATCATTATAATTTCTAAAAATATGTGATTTCAGCAAAAATCAGTTCCTCCCAAAAATTGTAAACTAGCTTTGTGGGATCACGCCCCAATTGATTCAAGAGAGATCATGTATGATGCCCCATAATTTTTTAATTCTAATTTCCCCATAAGAGTGAAATACTTCTTAGAAAGCATAACTAGTTGAATTAATATTTTCTTGAAGTTTGTATATTATTGAAAGAAAAACCTTATTGTTGTTTCTTCTCTGATCTCAAAAGATTTTGTTGTTTCTTTATTTCCACAAATTCCAAGAGACCACTAAGGGATTCTGTGTCCACAAATAAAAAATAATGGGGTGAGAGAAAGGGTAGTTGTTCTATCTATTAACAAAGTCCTTCAAGGAAGAAGGTAAACCCTAGCAAACCAGCAAAGACTTAAGAGAATTGTTCAAGACTCCCTTCATGAAGGAACAACTTAAGAGGAGGTGATCTATGCTTTCAGCATCTTCAAGGTACAAAGGAAATCTATTAATAAATTGAAACCTCTGCCTATTAAGGTTGTCAATAGTAAGAATGTTACTGTGAATAGAATCACACTAGGAGCAGTTAAGTTTGGGGAGGAGTTATTGTAGGAGAGGACCGATTGCTTCATCATATAGTAAGCAGATTTCATAGAAAAAATGCTAGAAGGATTTCTTCTCCAAATCCAAGTGGTCATTTTATTTTTTGAGAATAAATTACAATCCTCGATTTGGTTTCTCAAATCTTTCAAAAAAAAATTCTCATTTAGCTAACTGCCACCCCTCAGGGATCTATCCATGGAAACCTAATCTTCAAAATTCTTCCATTTTAGGGTAGCACCACTCCAATCAATATAGTTATTGATAGTATCACCAAAGGCCCATATTAGCTTTGTTTTAGTGTAGTTAAATTGATTTAATGAGGAAATAATATGGCCTTTAGATCAAATATCATCCCAAAACCCTATATTTAGGCCATTGCCTGGCTTTTTTTCTAGACACTACTTAATAATGCCTATTATTTTTACCAAGTTATTCCAAATAACTTAGCCACATGGAATTTTGAGACCCATGAAATTATTTTGATTCTCAATAGCAAGGTATTTTGCTTTCAAAATTGCTACTAAATCTTTCTCTTCAGTCAAAATGAACCAACCAATTTTGGCAAACAATGTCTTATTGAAAATTTTCAATCTCCTAATACCTAGACCCCCTAACCTTTTTGGCATGTGAACTTTCTCCCAACTAACCAAGGTAATTCTAGATTTCTCCTCCATTCTTGTCCATAGGAATTTCCTTTGTAGTTCAATTTTTTAGGCTATGCAAGAAAGAAACTTGAATAAGGAAAGGAAATAAACTAGAATATTTTGAAGGGAAGCTTTAAGAAGTTGAAGTTTCGCAAATTGGTTGAGCAACTTACCCTTTCAGCCAACAAGTTTCCTTTGAATTCTTTCTATTATGTCATTCTAGTAAGAATTTAGAGGCTTCTTGGTAGTTAGAGGTAGGCCAAGGTAAGAAGGTGGGAGGTAAGAAAATCGACATCCTAGAATCCTTATGACTTGCTTTAATTAGTTGGTCTATATTGAAGAAATAAAGCTTACTCTTTGTGAAATTAATATGTTGACCTGAGGCTTGAGCATAAGCATCTAGTGTTTGTCTCTAACGAGAATTTTCCACCATTAAGGCCATGCCAAGCAAAATGGTTTCATCTACAAATTGTAGTGGGAAGTAGGTGGGAGAGAGGAAGTAGCTTTGATGCCTTCAAGAATCCTCCTATTGAGAAATTTTTGGATATTCCTCCCAATAACTTTAGCTAGGTCAAAATGAATAGATAGGGGGAAATAGGGTATCCCTATCATAGGAATCTTCCACTAAAGAAAGAACCCTGAGGAACTCAATTTACACAAACTGAGAAAATTAGGGAAGTGACACAAACTTTAATTAAATTCGTAAACCTTCCTTTAAAACCATATTTCTATGGGACAACCATCAAGAACTGCCAAGACACTCTATCATATATGAATTGTGTGTAAGGATTAATGTATTCCTTAGATTTAAATTATTATTGCTTAATTTGTAATGTTTATATTGATTATTTACTAACAAAATTTTCAAGTATGCAAGTGACATGAAGGCCAATGGAAGTATTTAGATATTCTCAAGAAAATCATTATTGTGTATTTGTTGTGACACATCTATCTAGGGCCATGAGCGAAATAAGGTCTTTATGTTGAAAAATATGTTAAAGTATTTATGAAAATTGTGTTAAGGTCTTTATGATGAATAATTGTGCCCTTTTATTTTCAATAAATAATTTTTATTTTGAATGAAATGCAAGTTTTGTACAAATTTTTAATAGTAAAAAAATCTCTTGTTTGAGAATTTTCCTTATAGTATACTCTATTTTACCTTGATAAAAATATTTCTTTTTTCACCTATATGACCCAACCTTTGGTGTTGTAACATTGTTTTCTTTACTATTAATTTAGTCTCCAAAGATTAAGCACCCCTAGGTACCCAAAAATCATAACCATTAGAAGTAGACACAACATATTTTTTTGTTTTTGGTTGTAATCGTGAAGGTGAAATTCTATAGATCTCTTCATGAGTAACTAAAGAAGAATTACGTGGTGGAAGCGGCGGGTGCTTATTACATAATTAACCTTGTAGTGGAAATTAAATGTAAAAATTTATGGCTTGAAGGTGATTCAAAAAATATAATAGATAGCCTTTGTGGTAGGTCCCAGCCCGCATGGTCGATTAAAAAATGGATTGAAGATGCTAAGGTTTTACTTAGTAAGTTTGATAGAATAAAAATAACTCATGCTTACCGTGAGGCGAATGCTATAGCGGATTTTTTTGCCAATGAGGGAGTTAAGAGTGATAAAATCCTCACGTGGCACAAAAGGATTGACCTCCATTCCGATGTTCAAGCTTTAATGGTGCTCGATGTGGTGAATGGAAAAGTGGCGGCTTCTTGTAATAATGAGGAAGGTACGAGTCATGACCAACAAAATAAGTAGACATTATGGGACCGTGAGGATTCGGCAGAAAAATTATTTACCCTGGCACGCTTTGTGGGTCCTGCGAAGCAAAGGAACTATCTGGAACAGGGGCTTCGGTCGCAACAGTATTCGCACTGAGATATCAAAAATGGGCGGGGAATGGAAGAGGGTTGAACCTACCAATTTTGAGTCACACACCAAGAACACTAAAGTGTGGAGCAAAATAAGAAAGGGTGGATTACTTCCGTTCATCGAGAAACTCCATGGCCCTAAGGAGGAGGTTACTGATTTCTTTGAGAAAAATTGGAATAATGGGGAGGTTCTCCTCTTTGGGAGGAAAGTTCAGATTGATGAAGCTTTGATAGCGGAGGTGACTGGCATCCCAATTGAAGAGCATAAATTTTTTAGAGACAAGAAATTCTCTAATGAAGTTGTGATGAGGTTCCCTAAGAACGAAATGGAGAAGCAAAAACTTGTCAAGATGACGAATAGTTACTATGAAGCGGACACCATAAAAACTTTATGGAGAAAAGTGCTAAGGGTTATCATGGAGTACATCACTCTCGACGGCCGCTTCACTAGGGTTTATGGATATCACTTCATGCTGCTCAATCACTTCCGGCATAAGGTGTGTGTTTCCATCCCTTACTTCTTGCTTTGTTCCCTTAGAAATAGCTTTTCTGACCACAGTAGGAGCTCTAAAAGATACCCGATTCTTCACACGGGTCTTTTAAGGCTCATCTATGAGCACTTTCAGAATATGCCTGCCCTATCAAACCCTATAGCCCCTTTGGAGCTTGATGAGGACGATACTGAGCCTAGTATATCTGAGACTAAAGTTTCTTCTGGCCGTGTCAAGCTTTCCTCGCTTCCCCTGCCCTCCCCTTCTATTTCTGGCCGATCCCCCCAACCTTCTGGTGCCTGCTCTATTCCTGCCCCTAGCTACTCAAACCCTAATGCTAAAGTGGGGGGCTCTAGTTCTCCGGTTAACAAGTTAGTCTCCTACCCTGATGACTCTCCTGTTGTTTATGCTAAAGTGGTCGAGGTCAGTCTTGAAGACCCCCATTTCCCTCAGAATATTCAACAGGAGAACTGTATCCCTCCCAGAGGTGCGGAGTCGGTTAATTTCGGGGTCAATTCTGATTGTGACCCCCCTTTCGACTTCGTTGGAGCTGCTAAGAGATGTTCTGTGGACCAATTTAATTCTGCCAAATGGTTATTTTATGAAATCAGTGAATTGAAGACCAAAAATTTGTCTCTTCATAGTAAGTTGGGGGAAATTGAAGCCAAAGTTGCGGGGCTAATCCAGCTCGAAGTAGAGAAGAATACCTATGAGGAGGATAACATACAAAAGGACGGCATTGTTAAAAATGATCTTGATAAAATTAAAGGAACCATGAAAAAAATTGCTGATCAGAACTGCATAATTGCTAGACACAACTCTTTAATCATCAAAGCCATGACCGAAAGATTGGAAAAAACCCAGAAAAGAGCGCTGGTTGTCGACCTTGATCAGGAGAAAGACCAGGATGAGGAAGCGGGGATTTTTAAGCGAACCAGATCAAGTATGAAAAGAAAATCCCTGACTACCCCAAATATGACTCATATTTTCATGGAGGGGGTCCAGGATATGGTGGACCTGGAAGAGGTAGCTGACGAGCTTCTGAAGTCTATGGATTAGCTGTGGCTGGGCCCAGTTTTGTCTGTTTGTCGGCCGTCTGATGGCTTTTTTGGGGCCTTTTGTGGCTGTCTGCTTTAGCTGGTTTTTATCTGTATGGCAGCCTTTTTGTCTTTTGGACCTCTATTTTGGTCTTTGCTTGTAATGTTACTTTGTGGTTTCGGGTCCCTGTAAAACCCGTTTATCCCCCTTTTATCAAAAACTAAAGAAGAATTACATTGAACTATGCATGCATCTAGCTAAAATAGAGTGTCAATACAAACACCCTTATTAAGAACTATAGATCCTCTTACCATATTGCACCCTCTACTAGAAAAAAATAACATAAACACTTGCATCATTTAGTTTACTTATAGAACTATGGGTATGCAATACACCATTGATCCCCTTCGCTCATCCATTAGGAAATCAAATCAAGACTTTACCATGGCCCAAAATAATTAGATGAGAATAATATCCTAGGTACAACTTCTCGCCATCATATTCTTCATATTTTGTAAACCTACCTCAATGTGAGGTTAGGTAGAAAGAGGCACCAAATTATATAAGCCATGCACCTTATAATACATGTTTAGCCAAGGAAATGATGAAAGAATCACCTTTATCATAGGAGGATTTGTCACACTTATCATTAGAATATAATTTTTTCTTCTTCCTCTTGTCTTCCTTATAGTCTTTTCTTTAACAAAAGTAAAAAGTTGTGTCCCAATTTTATAAAGAAACAACCAACACTGATCCAAATTTTAAACTTGAATCACTAAAAAATGACATGTTCTTTGACTATTGAAATGATGTAAACTAATAAAATATGTATTTTTTGGTATATTTAAAATGTTCGTATTTAAAAAAATAAAAAATAAAAAATTGAATATAGTTTTTAATAAATTGACACTATAATTTAGTTGTTGATAAAATGCCAAAAAGTGAACTTACATGAGACATTAACCTTCATATAGTAAATTTTATCTTTTTTCATCCAAATTTTTTGTGTGTATTTATAACTTGAAACTTTAGTGCATGGATATATTTTTTTCCAATTTTGATAAATATATATACTAAAATATGTGTATATTAAAATATTTTTGTTTCCATTCAACACCAACTTTCATATTAACTATTTATCTTAGAAAAAAATAGAAAAAAAAATTATACCATCTTGATATAGATTATTTTTTCTAATGCATCATTTTTTTTTCAAATTTTTAATAAGTTTTATTATTTTTCTTTGACATGGTAATCAACCTAATATTTTATGCTAATAGCCTACTTTTCAGTAAAAATAAAAAGTAAAATATAAATAATATTAAACTATATATATATATATAAATAGTAGTGTAGTGTAGAAAAATGTATCCCTTTACATTTTCACACTTGTTTGGGCCCTCCTATTTAAAATGGACTTAATAATGCCTTAATGTAGTGTTGAAAAATGTATCCCTTTAAATTTTCACACTTGTTTGGTCCTTTTTTGTAATGCCCCTCCCTGTCGGTTGTTCTGGACTTTTGTGTGAGTATTTGTTTGTGCTTCACTGATTACTGTGTTATTTGATTGTGTGAAAAATATAATATGTTAGTAGTCATGTTTAAATAATTAATTAAATCAAAAGTGATTTGCAAGGTTATTTAAAATATAATTAGAAATTAAAATAATAATCAATTAAATCAAATCAAATGATTTATAACAAATGATCAAATTAAACTAATTTGTTAAAAGTAAAAGTGATATTATTAAATAAATTGATTTAAATTGTTGTGTTAAATTGAAGTTAATAATAATTATGAGAAAAATAATCTCGAAAAGATAATTGTTTAATGTGGAAGAAGAACGTGATTTTTTTATCAATAAAAGGTAAGATTTTATTTGGATATAAGTCGAGTGTAAAATGGAATAAAAAAAAAAAGACAAAAAGACAAAAGGAAAAAGCGTGCGCATGCACGACTCAGAACAGGAATGGTATTGGGAAACTTGCTTTATTAAGATAAGGGTTCCTGATTTTGTGAGGATAAAGGAAATCGAAATCTCTCTGTTTTGGGGGGGAACTACCATTTTTGAATTGTATCCATTCCTTCGGATAAATCATTCTTTCTCTCAAAAGTTAAGGGGAGATATCCATCTCGATCTGTTTGGCTGGAGGAGGATATATTACGCATGAGAAAGCAATTATTTAGGGATCGGCTTGTCATCAGAAGGAGATCATGCTTCAAATCTTGTTAGTAAAAGGTTAGTATGATCCACTTTCTGTGTTTAGGAATTACTTCCGCTGGATTTTCTCTTTGGAGTTAGACTCTGTTTTATTCATGAGTGTGGGTAAGCTTGGTGTGAGAATCTTGCAAGCTCGGTGTTTCTTGATGTCAAATTCCTTTGAGGCCTTTTAAGAATAGATTTCTTGCCTTATTCCTGCATCTTTTGCTACAGACTTTTTAACTCAGTTTTGCTGCATACCTACATTGGCATTTATCTTGTTTTCTCATTCTGCTTTTCTTGGTTGAAGATTATAAATCTGTCCAGATAGAATCCTATGTGCGCAGACCCTTTTATCCTGATAAAATGGAACACTCACCTCCATTTGCACATGGCCCATGATCCCTATCATGCATATGTATCCTTCTATATGGAGCTTCGACCCTTCTTCATAGCTCGTATTGGTATGAGACCGCAAATTTGAAAGCAGACTTTGGGTACAAGTTTATAGCCGTGTAAATAGGTAATGCAAAAGCTCTCTTGCAAAGTCAATAGATATTGGTTTACCATAGATCATGGAATTTGGGTAGAAGTAGGAAAGAATATGTAGTATCTATGCATATATGATCCATAGGCACCACACGTTGTGATCAACTATATATGAAATAGAATAAGGGTTCGGATGTGTGGAGTATGTGCAGCCCTCACCCGCTAAACCAGCATGATTACATGAGCCTAGAAAACAAGCAAAGCTCACAATGTTCAGATGTGTTCCAAGTGCTTCATTAATTCATAGACTCAAAGGTTCCTTGAAAAATCTTTTTAATGTATATCCTGCATTCATGGCATTCAATGAAACCATATATCTTTGAGGCAGCGTGTCAAACAGTTCGTACACCTTGTCTATGTTTGAGACCAAGATTCCTAAAGCAGCCTATCAAACAGTTCACGAGCCTCATCTGCGCCTCTGCATTTTGCACATAGTTTCCTATCACAACGGCGCATTTGAGCATGGTAGGCTGTAAAGATTTAAATAACCTGCTTGATTCTACTGATAATCTATCATTGTTGCAGCACTTGAAAATAATTAAAATAAAGCAAGAAGATGGCAATATTTCCAAATTCCAATAATCACTTTCTAATATACTTGGCAACCTGTCACTGTTACAACATTTTAGAGTTGAGGCATTGTACAGAATTAAGTAGCCTCCCTGAAACCATTGGCAACCCGTCACAGCCGTAACTTTTAGACTTGCAAAGGTGTAGTAAATTAAATAATCTCTCTTATTTCATTTGTCAACCTATCTCAGCCGCGTACTTGAGCATAATAGGAAGTTTATAGATTTAAATAGACTCTCTGATTCTATTTGAAACCTATCACAATGTCGCACCTGAAGTATATACTTTTACCTTAGGACTCACTGTTCCTCTTCCATTTCTGTGGTTCTATCATAGTTGTAAGCTATTTATGATATGGTCTATTTCTATGTCATTCTTATTTAACTCTTTGGCTGGTATTCGATTAATTGTGTATGAAATTGAGGATTGTTGCATATATTCCCTGATGGTATTCGAAGTCTATTCCTCCCAGCACAGTAGTCTTTGGCCATCGTTGTCTTTAGAATGTGATGCCACCCCATTCATTATAGATCATTTGACTGTGCTTTTGATTCCTTTTGACATGTTGTTTAAGAATCGCTATTTAGGTAAGGCGTTCTTATCTGTTCTTTCGATAGTCTTGTTGTCTTACTGCCATTTGATGGAATATATCACTAGTTTCCATATATATTCATTTCTGCTCATTATCCTTGCTGCAATATACCTTAATTGGTATCAATACAGCTATCGCCCATATCGAATAATTGATATCACTGCCTTGTCTTATACAAATAAATGAATATGTACCTTTGACACTCGATAGGTTGGAGAAGATCTAGTCAACAAGTTGAAGGTGCAACCTCTTCACTCTGTTTTGAGTTGTTGTCAATTGTTACTCACTAGACCAATATGTGTTGCCCTTCCTTGCTAGTCCGCACTCAATCCCCATCACCTTTTTACTGTGTTGAGTTTGTTTCCTTGTGATTGGTTTCGCTTTAGATAAGAACTATGCCTATCCTTTTTCCTTAACATGAGATTTAGTGTGTTGGTTTGTGTTTGAAATAAATACATGAGTATCATCGAATTTTCTTTTTTGGAAGGGAAATCTCTATTATACGTGAACCTTAATATATGATGGAGTTGGGAATAAAGTGCCTTAATATCCATCCCATGAAAAGGCACTATAATATTTAAAAGGCATCCTATTATTTATAATACTCCTTAAGGTAAAGAGAGGGGATTATATTTCCCCAACTTTAGAAAAGATTCTATTGAACTAAATTTATAAGAGAAGGGCATAGATATTGTAATATTAGGGATTCTTAGAAAAGATTTATTCTCTTTTTATATTCCCTCCTCAAGAAATTAAAATATATAAATATGTAGTGGTTTTAAAATGTATCTATGTGTGTAAATTTATTTAGATAGATTTAAGATTTTAAGGTGGTGAGTTTTAATATGTAGTTTAAGTATTTAGAGTTTTTGTGATTATTATCATTTTAAAGTATAAACAATTGGTCTTAAGTGGTTTTCACAATTAATTTAAATATTGGAATTGAGTGTTAAGTTAGTATGATGAAGGGAAAGTGGAAATAATGTTTTAATTGATGTTTTGGTATATAAGTAGTTATGAAATGGTAATGAGTTAACTACCCAACTATTAAGTAGTTTTCAATTATGTTGATAAAAGAAAGGTGAAATTTAAATGTATGGGCATGGTTAGAGATTGATTAGGGTATTCTTGAATTGGATAGTTTATTGGTTAAATAATTTAATTAGAAAATTAGCTTTATCTCTTGTTACACATGTATATGTATACACATATTGAGACAATTGTTCTTTTTATATTTGTAAATCAGAATCTTATTCCTTTGTATTGGTCAGCATTTGGGAAATTATTTTAATCGATTAATTGAGAATGAATTGGAATCAATGGTGCAACTTTGTAAAATTAATTTGAGTGTTTCTTTCCCTTTATGGTTTTTTTGTCTTGACTTGTATGTCGATGTGGGAATTCCATGGTAGTTTGTGAAACTTTGATTCAGAGGCATGATTTAATCTTTTAATGTTATCCTTGTTTTGTTATACTTTTGTAGTTGAAATTTATTGGTATAATGCTTGGAAGGGTTGTACGGGTTGTTGAGTTTTTTTTATGAGTTATCGCGAGATGGATTTGCCTCGCATGTTCTTGTTTTGAGTTTTATGCTTGATTTGCTATAGTACAACCCTTGCCTGGTTTTGATTTTTGTTAGGGGTCTTAGGGAGAGTGGCTCTTCGTGGGGGCCGGTGCCTCGAAAGGAGGAAGAGCACAGGAGAACCCACGTAAGAGTAGTTAAACAAGTGATAACCTAAAAATAGAATTTAGGGGGATGGGTAGTAAAACACACAAGATAATAAATATTGGATGCCTCGTCTATGCATTAGGGCTATCACAGACTAATGATAGACTGAGAAGGCCGTGGTTGGCAAAGTCGTAACCTTGTCCCCATGAGAGGTTATTGGCTCCGCAAGAGCTACCCTATGGTGTCAGCGCCTCAAGTAGGAGGAAGAGCCAGGAGATCCATAGATGGGTGCCGGCGCCTCAAGTTGGAGGAAGGGCCAGGAGATCCCATGAGAGCTATGCGATGACACTCTCCACTAGACACCCTTGTGCCTTGTTTCTTGTTGCCTTTGGAATTGTGTTCGCATGAGCTACCCTATGGTGTCGGCACCTCAAGTAGGAGGAAGAGCCAGGAGATCCATAGATGGGTGTCGGTGCCTCAAGTTGGAGGAAGGGCCAAGAGATCCCATGAGAGTTATGCGATGACACTCTCCACTTGACACCCATTTGTCTTGCTTCATTATTGCCTCTGAAATTGTATTATGTTTATTATTTCAGTTTGATTTGGAATTGTTTCATGATCATCCTTTGGTTACCTATTTACTAGTTATTGCTTTGTTTAATGTGATGAGATATATGAATTTAAGTTATTATGTTGACTCATGAATGTTGCTGATTATGTCATTGTAATCCTTGAGTTTTATGATACTTTTGTATGCCGTTGAGTCTTGTGGTTCCCTGTTTGGATGTTCTTGGTTGATGCCTCTTTCTTGTCAGCTCCTTAGCATGGGGGGTGGGTTCTCAGACCCACATGGTCGGGTGGAACGTGCTAAGCACCCCATTGGGTCCCCAGTCGAGGATTGAGAGGTGCAGATTGGTGCTGTTGTGGCAACTCCAGAGTTGTATTCGTCCTGGAGCCAGTTATGATACTTTGTATTCATCTGTTCAGTTGTATCATGTTATCTTATTGTATGGTTTCTGTTCATGTTTGGAAACACTTATGTATCATTGTACCTCTTGAACATTGTAATGCGATGTAAGGTAATATTTCACCTTGGTAAACCTTACATGTGGACATTGGTTCTTGGCAGTGGTTTTTCGATGTGTTGTATTTGTGGGGTTGTGTCGCTTGAGTTTATATGACGATAAGAGGTTATCATTATGTGTTGAGTTAATCATGTATATGGTGTATTTATGTACACAAATGGTTTCTTATTAATGATTTCACCATGTATGTGCTACATTTGTAAATGTTTACCTTGTTATGGATAATGTCCTTGGCTTATATTTTTTATTGTTGTTGTGTGGATCTAAGTCTCATAATGACTCCTCGTGTACCCCAAGGGATGTATGTGTTAGCGAATTTGCTTAAATGAAATTCATGTCATGACTTAATGTGTATTACATGTATGTTATGTTAACTTTAAAAAAAAAATTGTCCTGTAATTTTTGTTTATTTGTCCTTTGGGGTTCACACGATGGGGCGTTACACTTTTAATTAAATTGGACTTTATTGTGCCTTAATAATCCCTTTTATTCATTTACAAGCCTAATAAATTAATGTAGTGTAGAAAAAGATAGCCCTTTTTCACACCTAATTTGGGAGTGAATAACTAATAATAGCATGGACTTAAAGGTGCCTTATTTAGGGTTTTGTAAAGTGCATCCTAACATCTAGGGATTTATTGATTGATGGGGCTTACTTATTCCTTAATTGGTCCTATTTTGCATCCACAAGCCTTATTTAATGCATCTTTCTAAGGATAATCCTGACACTTAACATATAACTAATCATAATTTGATGTTTTGGGTCATGTGTTCCAGATACAATGATCTGGGACTCATATGCCACCTTGGGAGTATGAATCCCACCTAGGTCTTGGGACCTAATTTTTAATTTCACATTAAACAAGGCACTTCTTGGATTTTGTGTCCCGTGTTTAAGCCATAGGACTCATATGCCATAACTGGCATATGAATCCTGCTTTAACTAGGACCTATTTTGAATTCAATTCTTGGTGAGATTTTATCCTTCTAAATCCGATGTTAGCTTTAGTGTTGTAATTTCAGAAAATTTGGCATAAATAAGTATAAATACAAGGTTATTTTATCATTTCAACATCTAAGCATCCTAGAATTTCATAAGCAATCAAGAGCACTTTTACAAGAGTTCAAAAGAGCATTCAAGAACATTCAAGAGCATTCAAGAGCATTCAAATGAAGATTTGAAGAATATTTATTGTAGCAATTGAATAGCCATCATCATGTCAAAGGCATAATGGGTATGTGTAGGATCATGATGGGCCAAAAAGTGGCGATATGATGGGTATGTGTAGGGTATGTGGCTGATGACTTTTTTACACCCAAAATTGATGAAATGAAAAGGGTTTTTAAAGGAAATTCTCAGCTTTCTACCAATATAAATTATGCTTTACTTTGAATTTAATAAATAATTATTATTCATTTTCTATTTGAATTATGACTAAAGTCCTGATTGATAAGCTGATTGAAAAACATCTATAGCTTTCAAACAATATCACATTTTTTGAATCTGAAACATGCATCATATTCTATGATTCACATACTATAGGATTAAAAAAAAATGAATTTCATGAAGTTTTGACCAAGTTAAGGTGGTCAGACATACGAGTTTTTATATTTTAAAATTTGTAATAAAAAATTCATAATTAATTATTTATTTGGAAAAAATTACAAAAATATGCATCACATTGGGACTGGAGTCCTCTACTTATATCTAAAATCTTATAAAAATATTATCATTTTATTGTGGTTAGGGTAATTCAGGACAAACAAAGCTACTTCTTATTTTTCCACACGAAATTTAAGTACTACTGCATTGAAATTTCAAATTTTCACCAAATAGATTTTTTTTCTTTTAAATAAACCTAGTAGTTTAGAAACTACATTCAATTTGCTACAAATTCTATTCTTACATATTTTAAAATAATATAGATAACTTATTCAAATTTCTACGTCAAGTTGCCTAACTCTAATTTTTCTAATTTTTTTGTCACTTAAGGGCTTGCTTTTTCCATGATGATCCTACACATACTCTAATTCATCAAGCATGTTGTTGAGCTAGTGTTGTGATGTAGGATTCAAGATCCAAGATAAGCATTGTTCCACATATAATTCAAGATAAAGATCTACATTCTTCATGACCACTTCATGTTAGATTGTAGATATACATTTCCAGACATCACTCAAGGTATCATTGTTTCAT
>VDFB02288671.1:0-41560 GCA_007258455.2 Sequoia sempervirens
CTGTTAACATACATTTTTTGCTAAATAGATACATAAAAATGAGACAAGTTTTCAAGGAAAGATGAATTTTCACAAGACAAACCGATCAATCATTCATAACATACATGAAATATGAAATGAGAAGGTAAAAATGCTCTACTTTATTAATTCAAAGTGCTTACTATATCAGAAGTCCATATGAGTTACAATAACACTCCATGAAAAATAGCTCCAAGAAACAAAGCTATCCTATTGCTGGAAAGAAAGAACTCTCTCCAAAATGCTCAAAATGAACATACTTAAGCAAAAACCCACTAAAAACCCCTCACACATGTCCATCTAGAAGGTTCTGGTCGGATGCAACAATGAGGCCAAAAAAGAACCTTCTAAAGTCACTCCAAAAAGCCTCTAAATGGTGAAGAGTGATGCAGAGTCAAGGTGAAGAATAATCAAAACAATGCCAATGTCAATCCAAAACAATGAACTCTTCCTTGGAACACCTTCAACCTGCCAAGCATCAACTCACCCTTAAGGGTCTCAACCCTTCAATTTTGCAAAACAACTTCCAATCTCCACCAAGACCCTAAAAAATTTCCTCAACATGCCTTTGATGACAACTTAGCCATTTAAACTCAATCTAGAAATAATATTCCACTAAATCTTCAAATCTCACCTTTTGTCACTAGTCTTCCTTGTAGTACAGGGAAACCAATTTTTCAGTCTTTTCTCCAAATCCTTCCAAAACACTTGAGAAATAAAATATGGAATCAAGCACCCATTTTAGAGTCATTCAACATATCAAATACTCAGATATCACTCTTTTGGATCAAAGGCTTCAAAATTCAAGAATTTCACAATTTTAGGCCTCCAATTAGGCCATTTTACAAAGAGGCCACCCTTAGATATTCACACTAGTCTACCACACCTAAAATAGTCTTTTATTGTGTTTCAAATCAAGGGATTTTCTAGGTCTTAGGACCTTATATGCTCATATACACTCTCAAACTCAAAACCCTCCTAAAACATGCAAAAACTAAGGGTTTGGGGTACCCTTATTGAAAGTTCACACTCCCGGTCACTCCCAACCAAAATAATTACTTAGAAACATCACATTTGGTCCCACCATGCTCAAAAAACTCTTACTTGGCTTTGGAAAATATCACAACATCAAAACACAGGTTAGGGTCTCCATTTTCAAGTGGAAAACACACATTTCCAGCCTTCCTTTTGAACATTTCACTTAAAATATTATCTTCTAAACCTTCTACCCTTGAGGAACCATTTCCTATGATAGAACAACTCATTCCACCGAGTCACATTGGCATACAGTAGGTGGGATGAGGTCTGGACCTTCAAAACTACCTCAAACCCTTGTCACTGTTAAAACAGGGCAGTCACTGTTCTATGCTTTCCACACAAAACTTACAATGGATTAGACCCTCAACAAAAAGAAAATGCAAGTAGAAAGATTAGTCGATTTCAAAAAAAGAGATCGTACCATAGAGGACCTGTATAGGTTCGTACAAAGGAAGAATATACTGTAAAACACAAAAAATTGCTTGAAACAGGCAAAATTTTATTGAATATGGCTTCAATCTGTCTTCATCAATCTCCCTTCGAGTGTTTACAACACATTTGAATTTATTTTCATCCAAAATCAACCCCCCAATGTCTATAACCACCTTATAATAGATTTTGAATGATTAGGACTAATTACCTATTTGGATTACTTTTACAAGTATATTGAAATGGCTAAGAAATGTTTGAAACCATGACTCTTAAGACTATTCTAGAGGCTTGAAAATGGCCTCATTACCTTCATAAGACCCAAACCTTTCACCCCCTAATACAAACTCAAAGGTGTGCCTCCAAAGGCTACAAAACACTTGTAGGTGCAAGATCATACCAAATAACTCAATAAACACTTTCATTACATTATGGTTGGTCTCTCAGACCTTATTGGACAAAATGAACTTAAAATACTATCATGAACCTACTAGGAATTCAAATAACCAAAAGTGGACATTTTGGTGTAGGTGCTCCTGCACCAAAGAGTCAAGCTCAGACTCAAGTCATGCTAGAAGTGTAACAAAGCTCCCTCCAAAATAGCACATGTTCTTCTAAAATAGTCAAATACTTCACCCTACACTCTCCTCATGTTTGCAGTTCAATCATTTTGTCTCTCATCTTTGACTCATGCAATATGTGTTTTTTGAAAACACAAGACTCCAAAAGGCATTAAAGATAATAATTTTGATTAAGTGATTCATAATACATCACTTAATCAAGTTATTTTACATTTCAAAGCACAAAAATAAAAGGGCCCACCATCAATTTGAATTACATTTCATTTGCAAGTGAAAATATCAAAGTGATTAAAAAAATCACTTAAATAAAATTTCTATGTTTTTGAAACAAATGCAAAAAAGCACTAATTAAATGCTAAAATGATTTCAAAAGCATTAATAAGATCAATAAGGCACATGCTCATCTCACCTTTTCTCATTATGCACTGTAAGGCCACATGTGGTCAATACTATGATTTGCAAAGGTAACATAAAAGCTCAAGCTTGACCTATATGACTGACCTCCACACTTCTTGGAAAGCATATTCCAAGTCTTCAAGGCACATGATGCATTCATGAAAAAAGTTAAAGGAATATACCCATGTGGGACTTAGCACATTTTATATGCTCCATGTTTGAAACACTTAGCAAATATTTGAAACAAGGGCACAATGTTTTCAATGATGAAAATAAGGCAAAATTTTCCTAAGTCTTAAAATGATTCGACCCCCACTATGTATTAACATATGTTTCATTTTTTTTTTAAATGTGGGAAAAAAATCCCATCGACCATCAAGTAGGGTCAAACCATAATCATCAAAAGACAAAAGAATGTGAAAAAGCACATCATTTGTCATCAATCACTCTGGAAGAATGATCTACCACCATAGGGTTTCACTTGCACGCAATGGAAATGAAGATTTTGACTAGTTTTCTATGGCGTTTTTTGTCGGGAAGTGTATGGAAACACAAGGTAATTGCATTTACTTGACACAAAATGCATTTTTCCACCTTTTTGGAGCTTCTCCATTGATTTTAGGCTACAACTTGTAGCATGTTCCTGATCATTTTTTAATGGCTTCATTTTTCTGTTCGTGTTCTGATTTAGTTTCGATTGGTGATGATTAGAGGAAGCTTATAGTAGAAAGAAAAGATTTGTATAATGCAAAGAAAATAAGAAAAAGCTCAGGTAAGCCTAGTCGACCCACTCCATCTAGTTTCTTTAGCCTCCAACTCGAAAATAAGGAAAGCATGTTCATTATCTTCTTGCATTTGGATTCAAATGAAGAAACCCCCAATCTCTTTTGTTGTCTCATGAAGAAATACTACTTTTTTTTTCGTGCCATGAAAAGAGAAGTAGGGATTTTCTAATGCATTTTACTACTTGCTCTAGTTACCTCCATGAAATCTCTCTTTTTGTATCTCTGTATTTGCAATTTCTTTCTCATTTGTGAAGAGAATTTAAATTCATGTTGCAGCCTGTAAAAATGCATTGTGGTTTTGGAAATGCTTTCATTTTTCTTTTCAAAACTTCATGATTCCTCTTTATTTCAAGATGAATGAAAGCTCGCTTCGAGCTTTGACTGTGGAAAAATGATAGAAAAGGTTTTGTTTCATGTGCATTTTATAAAATTTCCAAGAAAGATTTGAGCTTCTTTTTGCAAACAAAACACAACTATACATTTTTTCCTGTAGAAATTTCACCATTTTCTGTGAAGATAAGCTCAGTTTGAGCTCTGTTGTTGAAGTACAATGAATGTTGTGGCTATTTTGTGCCCTTTTCTGTAACTTTGGCATCATATAACATTGTCATCTTTTAGAGATTATGGCTCACTACTTCTTTGGTGCCATGTTCATTTTGTGGAATTCTTGTTTGAAGTCATGAATTTGGTGGTCTTTATGGATGTGTTTCATGATCTACTACTTTACCACACATAGCATTGTTCTTGTTGATATTTACTTGTAATATCTCTTGTCTTTTCATGGTTATGACAGATATTTATGCTTTCGGCCATATATTTCTTGTTCTTTGTGCATGGCACCCATGATCTTGATTGTCATTCTTTGTAGCTAATACATTCATTACTATGACTGTTACATTTTGAATATAAAGGATTGTTTCCATGTTCATTGAATGTGGCTGCCTATGCATCATAGCACTTGCACTTATGATTATCTTCAGGACTATAACAATTCTCCCTTTTGTCTATGACTGCTACCTCATAATGTTTGTGACCAAACTCTCATTTCCACACATGACTATCAATGCATATGTTTGTCCCCTATTCTATTAAATTGATCGTTGTTCCTTAAGTACTGATAATTATTTGCAAACTTTTTGGTTCTTGTGATTTTCTTTTGTATTTTGCAAATTCCCTTTTTTCATATTCATCAGTGTAGGTAGTCATACCAAGACTACTCCAGACTATCATTCCTTCTTCTCTGAAGATCACATACCTCTTAGGAAATTATGTGCATTTAAGAATTCTACCCTCAAACACTTCACCTTTCATATGATGTTCCTTGGACCTCATAATCAAGAACTTGGAAGATTCAAGACTTAGATGCTAAAGTACACAATGTGTAATTCAATGGTAAGTCTGAGACAAAACTCTTGATTCCACACCTTGTAACATTAGAAGGGAACCTCTACCATATAGGACCATCTTATGTTCTTCATCTCAAACCTACTACTTCACTATCACACAACTGTCCTAGGTTTGCATCTATTGAAACAACTTTTGAAAGGCACCCTTACATTGTCAACTATGTATTGTATCACCATTTTCAACTATCATTTTCAATGACAATAACCTTACTCACTGTACTTAGTTTCACAAATGCACCTATTGATGAGAATTAGTAATTCCATTTGCCTCCAATGATAAGAATTCTCTGGTTTATTCTTTTGTTTTCTATAGCTTTTGCAAATATGGGAGAGCACCATAACACATACCACTAGTAGATAATGACAACCCCATACTTGTTGTACCTTGCTACCTTATAGCATGTATTCATTATTGTTGTCGAATTCATTCCCTTAGGACCACCCCTTGTAGACTCTTAAATTTTTTTGTCCTATTCACTTGTATCATGATGTTGGCTTCAAAAGGGGTCACCTTGTGTTGCTTCATGATTGACCCAACCATTGCTTGCTACCCCACATGTTTAATACCTGATTTCCTCAACAATTGTTTACCTTTTCAATCATGTGCCACAATTAACACTGTCTCCTCACTTTGATCCTAGTGGGAAAACACATGTCACCTATGTCAGTGACCTAAAAGCTCACAATCCTATGTGATGTGTGGTTGTCCAATAGGGTCAAGGTGAGAGGGACTTGACAATACTTTGGATTGTTCCCTCATTATTTAAGAGATGCATAATTGAACTTGATGAATCTATGATTGGACTTGATGCATCTACAAAATCACTTACTAATTTTTATAAAATGGATCAAGTGTCCACTAAAGAAGATTGAAAGAAATATCCAGCAAAATGTATTGCATCCTTTGAATCTGATAATGAAAGTTGATCAACTGGTGTGATTCCATATTGATTTAATGCATTGATAACATGTACATCTTTGATCAAGTTTCTCAATTTCCTATTTCTCTCAAAGCATGCTAAGCTCTACCCTCGTGGGAACCACATTTACCCCACATGCTGTATTTAATGGAATCAAAATAGTAACGAGACTTGTCCTAAATCTGCACATGAAGCAAACAAGTTAGAAAAATAGATGCATATTTTGGATGTGTTTGATGACTTCGTTGTTTTCTAGGACATCCAAGGTTTGCATGCTTATTTAATGCACTTATGGATCAATTTATACATGAATAGGTAGGTGTGTATGTAAGGTTTGAGATCTTTCATTGCTTAGAGCATTTCTCTAATATCATTGTGTTTTCAGATGCAGGAGCTAGGAGCATTAAGGATCTAGGAAGGACATAAGCAGCTTGGGGTAGTAGTAGCAGAGAGGGAAACTTCAAAAGTAGTCATTCTCAAGAAATGATTGGTCTCCATCCTTATATGCACATCCTATTTTGTTTACTTATTCATGTACAAATTGTTTCTTTATTATCATTGAATAAGTAGTTAGTCCCTTGGCTTGTGAGGGACATGTACACTTCATGATTATCAATAAAAGATTACATTTGTATGCATATGATTCTCTTTTCTGATTTGTTGTAATTGGAACATTGGAATGAAAAAAAATGTAATATGTTTCATTTGGAAATATTTTTTCATGGATATTAAACCTAGCAAACTTATGGTTTATCTTTTAAATGTTTAAATGAACAACACAAAAAGAATAAACACTAAACCTGATTTCAGTTGAAAGCTAAAAATCAGTAATAGTCTCTTAGGATCAAAATCAAAACTTTCATCCATCTTTCAAACATCAAAATCAAAATTCACCTCATCAACAACTCTTGGAAATCTTGAAAAAATCCTCTATGCTAAACTTCAGGCAAATCCTCTTGAAATAAAAAATCAAAACAAATCCAAATCATCTTGTTTGACTATGTGTGTATAGATGAATCCTTCTGTGCACACTTAGTGAAATTATCATCTTGTGGAAAAATTCACTCTAAGGCAACATCTAACTTCTTAGAGTTTATGAGTCCATTATCCCAAATCAAATCAATCCAAAATAAAAATCAAAACATCAAATCCAAAGTCCTAAATTTTAGTATCCCCCTCAAGGTTTCCTAAGAGTTCAATCATCCACTAGTCCTCCATCCTTCATTATCATCATCATCCTTTTGATCCTCATTGTCTTAGACTTCCTTTTTTATGCCTAAAGATTAGGTCAATGCAAAGAATTAGAGGTTCATCTCTTACATTCTTGAAAATTGATCCTCATTTTATGGTGCAAACTAGATCACAACACAAGAAAAACATGGAAATGAACAAAGAAACATCAACCTTGAGTGACCTAAGTTAAACCAATTACAAAATCAATCACATTGGATCAAGCAATCCCCTAACCAATCTTCCTCTATCATCACAAAATCCTCAAGAGGAAGGCCAACTTGAAGAAGTCACCAATAATATCTTAGGGATGACACAAGATGAGATCATTGAAATGGTTCAAATTCCTGAAATTCATAGAATTTTCAATACCATGATGAGACTCAATCCCTCCCAATACATGCTTGAATTAGCTAAAGAAGGGGCTAAACTCCCTTCCAATTTTCATGTAAGCACTATTGTGGAGAAGCCTCCTAAGATAATGACCCCTATCTCATCCACACCAACATTTCAAAGCATCACCCAAAGAATCCCAAAAATCACAACATCCATTGCTCCAACTCAACAAATTGTAAACAAGGGGAGTTAGTTTCTTAATGCACTACAAACACACCCCCTTGTGAATAATCAAGATTTGGACACAAACACCATATTGGGTCAATCCGTTCCATTGAATCAATTACACCCACATGTTTCGGCCACCTTTAGAGACCCCAATGACCCATCATCATATTTTCATGTGACACCAACATACACTCTGTTGGGAAATTGTTGGATGGTGTGATGTGGTGCTGATACATGGTTTTCATTGATGTCAACACTATTAGCATTTGATGTTCTAAGTGTTGTATATGTCGAGGATATTGAGAAAATTATAAGTGAATGTGTTCTAGGTTCCTAGTGGAACTGTGCAAGTCATGAAGGCATTACATTATGTACATAAAAAGGTTAGTTGTTGTGTATCAAAAGGTTTAATGTTGAGTATGTCTAGATCATCTACTGGAAGTTTCAGAGGTCTGCATGAATTCGTGTACAAGTTGTGGTCTGACAGTGTTTTGCTGGTCTTTGTCCGAGTTTCTGAGTGAAGATTGTATGTTCTTGGTTATCTCAGTTGTTGCAGATGTATCTCTACTATTTCTTGGTGTTTTTAGATGTCTCTAGTTCATCCTCTATCTTTGTGGTACATCCACATGATCCAATGAAGCTCGTGATTGAAAAATATTTTCTTGCGCATGTTCGGATTTTCTTGTTCTTGGTTGACATGTTGATGCTAGTGTGTTGTGGATGTGCGAGGAATGATTAATTGGAGTATTATTGCTTTGGATAAGTGAATTTGGGTCCCCACTATGTTATGGCTAACCTTGGTAGGTGCACATTGAAAATATATTCTTTTCCTCTGGCCGAATTTTTTATGTTAAAATCTTTGTGGTGGATATATAAGAAGAAAATGTGTGGATAGTGTGATGAGTATGCAGAGTGTGGTTAGTGTGCTAAGTATGCATTGTGTGCTCTTGTGTGCATAAGTGTGAATATCATTGAAGAGGAAGTGTGTAGAAGGTTGAGCGAATTATGTAGAAGTAATGTGTCTAATTGGAACTAGAATCAGGCTTGGACAGAAGCCATTCTCTCAGTTCAAATTTTTGAATGGTTTTAATCTGAATCTTTCTATAAGACAGTGAGTCTTCTATTTGTAATTGAGTAGTGAGCTCTAGGCAGTGAGCCTGAATGCATGTGCATTCCCCTTATTATTTTCCTTTATACTTTTAATAGAGTATAATCTTATGGACTGACATCCACTGTGGTTTTTCCCCTAATAGGGTTTCCACGTAAAAAAATATTGGTGTTCTTTGTCTCTCTGATGTGTTAATTGCTTATGGTTAATTGTTTATTCATTAGATCTGAGATTAAAGTTAAGTTAAGTTTGTAAAGTTTAAATTTTTGTGACAACTGATTCACCCCACCTCTCAGTTGTCTGTCCTTGCTTTTTCCAACACCCTCACAACACACAAACCTCTCTCCCTATGAATTCGCAAGTAGGAGGTGGGATATTTGGACCAGGGGGCATCTTTGACCCTTCATCTTCATTTCTCCAAGGAAGTGCACCACCCATTTTCCCACCAATTCCATGTTTTCCATTAACGTCCACGCCACCTATCAGTTCAAGGTTACCTTCTTTACCACCACTCAATCAAAGTCAAAACAACCCCTTGATCATCAATCAAAACATCATAACAAATTATTTTATCTTTCCATTGATATCACAACAACAGATGGAAACCATCCAAGCAACCCAAGTAATCACAACACCATCCACAAACGTGGTCTCTCAAGGACCAAGCATATCAGTTGCACCATCCACCACACAAATCCCCACCATCAATACAACAATACCTCTCATCACAACAATGAACATCATTCCAAATCCACCACCACCACCTCCAAAATCAAACATGACAAACCCATATAGCATCACGTTGCAAGCCACTCAAAAATTGGCCTATCAAAAGGCACTTCAATAAATTCAAAATCAACAAGCTGCATAGCTAACTACTCAACAAGCCCAAGCTACTCAGCAAGCACAAGTAGCTCAAGTCGCACAACAAGCATAACAAGCACAACAAGCACAATAGGCTACTCAAGCCCAGGCCTTGTTACAACAACAACAAGCAACCCAAGCTGCCCAAGAAGCTCAAGCTACTCATCAAGTTGCATAGGATGCACAAGCTGCCCAATAGGTGCAAGCTCAAGCACAAGCTCAAGCTTAGGTGCAAGCCCAATACCAAGCTTAGCAAGCACAAGCATAGGCTCAATACTAGGCACAACTACAAGTAGCCCAACAACAAGCATATCAGCAAGCCCTACAGCAATACCAAGCGCAGTAAGAATCAACATTACTAGCCTAAAATCAAGCATTGTTGGCACAACAACGTGACCAATAACAAGAATTTTTGGCACAACAACAACACAACCAACAATAGGCATTGTTGGTGCAACAACAGGAAAACCAAAAACAAGCGTTGTTGGAATGACAAAAAATGCAGGCATATCAGCAAAGATTGCAATGAACTCCCACAAACATACCTAACACTCTGCCCATCACTCAAACACCTCAACCACTTCAAAACACATTCACTCCACCCCTGATCCATAAGATGATGTGATGACACAAATCAAGTTTCTCTCATAGCGAGTGCTCAATCTTCAATCAGGTAAAACAACAAAGACACCAAGCAACTTGTATCCCTATTCATTCAATAGGAGCCTTGCAATGGTACCATTCCCAAGGGGGTTTGAAATCCCTAAGTTCAACAAATATTGTGGGCTTGGTAATCCTAAAGATCACATCAGGGAATTCTAGGTACATTGCATGGAGGTTGCATATGACGATACATATCTGATGTGGCTATTTCCTTGATGTTTGGCTAGTCTAACCATGGAGTGGTTATCTCACCTTCCTCATGGCATCAAAAAGTTCTAAGAGATCATCGACGCATTCATAAAAAACTATGCCTTCAATATCGGTATTGATGTTAGTCTAGAGAAACTATATGTGCTTAAACAAGCTAAGAGGGAATCATTCACTTCCTTCTTGCAATGATGGTGATCCAAGGCCAATAGAAGTAAATGGGCCATGCTTGAAGAACAACAAGTTTGCACCATCATCACCAACCTTGAGAAAACATTTTCATTTCATCTTAAGGTACAATGTATCACCACTTACAACCAAATGATCCCCAAGGCACTCAGCATTGAACGAGCCCTTATTGCATAAGGGGGAACACCTTCATATCAATAAAACCAAGACAATCACCCATCCACTAACTATAATGAGAAACCTCGCATGTGGGAAAGAAACAAGAATGTCACTAATGAAGGTGTGATGGATGCCAAGGTCATAATTAGCACTCTAAAGAAAAACACCCAAACTTACCAACAACTGCAAAAAAAAAATCAAAATAACATGCAAACCAATGCAGTATCACAAGAACCAACCAACAATCAGGTCAACAACCTAAATAATCAAGGAGGACCACCTCCATGAAATAGAAATCCCCTCAAGTAGAAGTACACTACCCTTGGGGAACCAATTGAAGCTATCATGAAGAAACTAATAAATGAAAATATCATCAAGATCCCCACCTATGAGAACTATTAGGAACCCCAAGTAAAACCACCATGGTACAATGAGAATCACCTTTGTGATTTCCACAAAATCAAGGGGCAAACAAAAGCTAGTTGCATGAGGTTGAAAAATCTAATCCAAGACCTCATTGATGACAATATCATAAATGTTGAGCAACCAGTTGGGAATCAGAACTTAAAGATATACATGAATTGGATGCCAAATCATAACCAAGGGAACAACCATGCAAAACAAAAGTATGCCAATGTGAACCATGTGTATGATCATGTTGTCGCATCTATTGATGAAATGGTTTTTGTTGTCACCTTCAAAGGAGCCAAAGTTGATTGTGGAGTCACCGCACACAGCGGCAAGCTCACAATTGTTGTACCATCACAACCATCTAGATCATCCACTTCAAATCCAAGAACCTTTCCTAATGGCTATAATGTCCTAGACTGGCCAAAAAGAACCACAACTCAGATCTCCATTATGGAGTTGTTGAAGATATCGCTAGCACATAGGAAAATTCTAGAGGAAGGATTAGCTTCATCCACCATCTCCATAGATCTCGATGTTGATCAGTTCCAAGCTATGGTCAGAAATATCACCACCTCAAGCCTCCTAAAATTATCTGATTAGGACTTCCCCACACAACCATCTCACAATCGGGCACTCCACCTTGAAGTCCTAGTTCATAAAAACAAATTCAAGAGGGTCTTGGTGGATGGGGGTGTAGGTATCAACATTTGTTCCCTCAAATTAATAAAGAATCTGGGATTCTCAAAGGATTCCATTGAAAAGGGCAAAGGAATCACCATAAGAGCTTATGATGATTAGGAAAGAGTGTCTCAAGGCACTATATAACCCCCTATCCAAGTAGGGTTAGACATTATGGAAACCATACGCCAAGTCCTTGACCTTGATTTACCCTATAATATCCTTCTGGGGCATCCATTGATTCATGGGATGCAAGCAGTCACTTTCACCTTCCATTAATGTATCAATTTCCCATACCAAAATCAGGAGGTCACAATTCATGGTGATCTTGAGCCCTTCGCCTACTGCAAAATCCTAGAAGAAAAATATAATAAAATCCCCCAAGTTCTAAAAAATGATGAAGGCCCCACCACTCCATGTGTAGACCCAACTACATTAGCCTCCACTTCTGAGACAAAGGCACTTGCCATCCCTGACATATCCAAAATCAAGGTCATTATCCAAGACAATGGGTGTGGGGATTACAAAATGAAGAAAAGTGCTTTTGTCATAAGAGAGCTACCTCAATCTCCTAGGACTGAATGGAAACCCTAACTAGTTGAAACAACATCCCATACTTTCAAAGAAGAACCCTCTAGATTCAGGTCTTGGGGAGATCTGAGTCGAGTAATAGTAGATGAGGGAGACATATCCATTCTCTTATATCAAGATGAAAGGCCCATGCCTAATCTTCTAATGGATGAAAGCAACAAAGGAATACAAATGATGCTCAGTATGGGCTATGACTGAAATAAGAAACTCAAGAAGAATGACAATGACCTATTTTAACCCCTCATTCTAGAGAAGCGATTAATAAATATTGGTCTCGGATGTAGCTTTCCAAGGGTGACCATACTTGGAAAAGGTGCCTCGGTTAGAAAGGTCAAAACTCCCTCTTAACTATTAGTAGTCGCCCTTCAATTACCAGTATCCACAGGTCTACCCTTAGACAAGTTTACCTTTGACATAACTGATGTGTGTAGTAGTGATGAGGATCCCATAATTGAATTGCCTATGCTTTTCAAAGATTCCTCCCTACTCATGATTAGTACCTTTTCTTTTGAGTCAAACCATCAAACCCATGAAATAAACCTAGTCTATCCCCATCTCCTCGATTACGACCAATGAGGACTCCAATTTTGGACACTTTTGAAAATGATGAGGCGCTCTCAAAATTCATGGGATTATGGGATATGGTATCATATGGAGATCACAAGGCTGAGTTCAAAATCATACTAGACACAAGCCTATTACAGGGAAACAATTGAATCCTTTAGTCACAAAAGTGAAAATTTGAGAACAATCTTTAGGTCTTTGAGTGAAAACCACACTGTGGCACTCTCTTACTTGAAAATAGTAAAAATAAAGAACATATCCAATGGTGAAAACCTTTCTAAGGAACTAGAGGATGAAGGATTCAATATTCCTCTCACTGCAATTCATCAAGAGAAGTTAGCAGTATTAGCCGAGAAGTGCAATCCAGTCAACTTGGGAACAAAGGAATTACCACGCATAACATTTTATGCAGAGTCACTTCTCACAGAAGAACAAGAAATTTTAGTTGCATTCCTGAAAGAAAGAAAGATAAAATTTTCATGGACCTATGTCGACATGCCTGGGCTTGATCTGAAGGTTGTGGTTCATCACCTAGTTGTATACCCTGAAGCAAAGCCCATCAGAAAAAAGCTCAAAAAAATGCAACCCCAGATTGCATTGGTTGTCAAAATGGAATTGTAAAAGCTCCTAGAAGTAGGGTTCATACGACTGATCAATTATTCAGAGTGGGTCTCAAATCTTGTACCTATTTCAAATCCTGATGGGGGCATCTGTATCTGCACATATTTCAAAGACCTCAACAAAGCATGTCCCAAGGATTACTTTCCACTTCCAAACATTGAAATGATTGTGGATATGATAGTAGGACATGAGATGCTATAATTGATGGATGGATTCTCAGGCGACAACCATATCATGATAGCAAAATATGACCAACATAAAACAACATTCACTTTCCCATGGGGAACATATTGCTGGAATATGATGCCATTCAGGTTGAAGAATGCAAGAGCAACATATCAGAGGGCCATGACAATGATCTTTCATGACATGATCCACAAAATTGTGGAATATTAGGTGGATGATATATTGGAAAAATCAAAGAAACAACAAGATCATATAGCCACATTGGGCTACATCTTTGATAGGTTAGAAGAATACAAAGTCAAACTCAATCCAAAGAAGTGTGTCTTCGGGGTCCAGTCAAGAAAGCTCCTTGGGTATATCGTGTGAATGAGAGGAATTGAGATAGATCTTGCTAATGTTAAGGAAATTCTTGATATGGAAGCACCCAAAACATTAAAACAACTCAGAGGCCTACAAGGAAAACTCTAGTCCATCTACCAATTCATAGCACAACTAGTAGACAAGGTTGTCCCCTACTCTCATCTACTCCACAAGGGGGTAGCATACAAGTGGGATGAAAAGTGTGATCAAGCCTTCAACAAGATCAAATAATATTTACTCACGCGACCTGTCCTCATGCTACCAATTCTAGGCAAACCCTTGATCTTATACATATAAACAACAATGGTAGCTCTCGCTGCTCTTCTAACACAACACGATGAAAATGGGAAAGAGAGAAATTTCTATTATATTAGTATAACTATGGTGGGCCATGAACTGAACTATACATCCATTAAGAAATCCTGTCTAGCATTTATATTTGTAGCAAAAATGTTCATACATTACATGCTAGCCTATTAGATAAAGCTTATTGCAAAGATAGATCCCCTTAAGTACTTACTTTCCAAAGAAACACTTATAGGGCAGACAAAAAAGTGGGTTATGATCCTCACAGAGCATGACATCGAGTATGTAGAGTGCAAGGCCATCAAAGGACAAGCAATTGTAGATTAGCTGGTAGAGGAACCAATCTACTCAGAGAACCGAATTGTCTCAGAATTCCCCGATGAATCAATCTTCAACTTAAGTGTAGCGGATCACTGGAAAATGTAATTTGATGGATCCTACACACATGGGTCGGGAGTGGGGATCTTCTTCATCACCCCACAAGGGGATTGCATTCCAAAATCATACAAGTTGTCATTCCTGTGCATAAATAACATAGAGGAATATGAAGCTCTTTTCATAGGGTTAAGAATAGTAGTGCAATGGTAGATAATGGCACTTAAGGTATACAAAGATTCATAGCTAATAATCAATCAATTCAATAATGATTATCAAACAAAGGATGACAAGTTGACTCCCTACAAGAAATTGGTGGAAAGTCTTAAGGATTTCTTCATTGATATTACATTTGAGAATCTACCAAGAGAAAACAATAGAGTGGCATATGCAATGGCTACAATTAGATCACTCCTAAAAATCCCACGTGACATCCCAAAACAAGAATTCCTTGTAGAGCAGCTTCTCATGCCTGCATTCAAGGTAATAGAGTCTGAATTTGTGTGTGAAATTGTTGGTCCTACTGATCCCTAGTACCATGATATATACACTTATCTGAGAATAGGAGTCCTCCCAGTCGACATAACCCAGAACCTCAAGAGATCCTTTGTCAAAAAAGCATCCCATTTTTTCATCCTAGGAGATACCCTTTACCATAGAAGCATTGAAGGGACCTTGTTATGTTGCTTAAATGTTGAGGAGGCATTGACTACCTTAACCAAGGTACATAGTGGTATTTGTGGTTCACATTCGAGTGGTATGACCTTGGCCAAGAAATTGCTAAGGACAAGGTACTATTGGCCTACCATGGAAAGAGAAGCACATGACTATGTCAGAAGGTGTCTACAATGTTAGCAGCATGGGGACCTCATCCATGCACCAGCTCAAGAGCTTCGCTCGATTGTCACACCTTGTCCCTTTTCATAGTGGGGGCTCAATCTTGTTGGAAAAATCACCCCCCTCATCCAATGGACACAAGCTTATCATCACTGCCACTGATTATTTCACCAAGTGGGTGGAATCCATCCCCATGACATATATCACTGGAAAGCAGACATCAAAATTCATCCTGAACTACTTAATTTTTCGTTATGGTGTCCCTCAAGCCATTATCTTAGATAACGAGACACCATTCAAGAATCGGGATGTTCGCGACCTATGCTACAAGTTTTAAATCCAACATTTATTTTCCACCCTATACTACCCCCAAGGCAATAGCCAAGCTGAGGCTAAAAACAAGACCATCCTAAAAATCCTCAAGAAAACGGTCAATGAAGTTGGTCATGATTGGCATCTCTAGCTAAATCCCGCCCTATGGGCCTATCAAACAAGTATTCGCACACCAAAAAGTGCCACCCCTTTCTCCCTGGTCTACTGATGCATAGAAAAGGTGAATATTAATTTACACCAAACTAGTGTCATTCCAAAAACAATGAGCTCTTCTTTGGAAGACCTTCAACCTGCCAAACAGTTGTAGACACTAAATTGACCTAGGCGTGCAAGCTCTATTTTTCACCACATTCGTCCTAGCATAATTAAAAATTTTAATTATGTTATTCGATCCATTTTCATCTATTAATTAAATAATTTTTAATTATTTAATTAATTCATGTCTCTTTATTCTTCATGATTATTTAAATAAATAAATAAAATTATTTATTTAAATGTGTCGCTAATTATCTAATGTCTCCTTATAATTAAATAAATTTCCTAATTTATTTAATTATTTTTGTCCACTAATTCTTCTAGACTATTTAAATAAATAAATCTTGTTTATTTATTTAAATACACCAATAATTTACATATTCTTCTTCTCATTAAATAAATTCTTTAATTTATTTAATTATGGCCACATGCCACTTTCCTCATTTTAAATAAAAAAATGATTACTTATTTAAAATGGTCAATTTTTTTTTTATTTTGGCAGAAAATGGGCATTTATTGCCTACTATCATTTGATTCTCCACTTTTGAATTAAAATGATTTTTAATTCAAAAGATGCCTTTTCCATTCAAAATTCAAATGACTGTTACCAATTTGATTCTCCAACCTTTTTTTAGCCATCTTGTCCTTATCTTAACTTTCAATCTAGTTCATATGCTTTCCTTTCGATCTCGTTCGTTCATTCAAAATTTCCTTTTCTTATAAAATGGTAATTTTGAATTCATTTTGTCTCTCTAGAGCTTTCATGTGAATTTTTGGCCTTTTTTCTATTAGTCATTTTTAAGCATTCATGGAGTCATTTCATAGAAAAATCCTTCAACACTTGTGTGGGACTTTGACATTCTTATAGATTGCTCATAGAATCTGAGGGAAAACTACAATTTACAACAAGCTAGAAGGTGTAATGGAGGTCAGCCATGGAGATTGAAGGTTTATGGTAAAAGCTTTTCATTTATTTTCATGTTTTGTCTTTGCACTCCATTATTTCTTTGGATTTTTGGACTTACAAAACTTAATCTATTAACCCATAAAATTTCTAGAGATACATTTGCTGAATCCGACGTCTTTCAGTGCATTTTTGTTGTTTTCGTATGATTTTCTGTATCTATTTTTCAGCTACAGGTTTATGAACGACGCATTTGAATCATTGTGCACCACATTCACTGTGTCACGACACACTCAACAAAACAAATTATGCATTTGCACCATCAAACCACATTCGTGACCCTCGTGATGCATCCGACATAAACATGACACATTTGACATGTATTCTAATGCATTTATATGATTCTAACACATTTTTTTGTAGGATAATGCATTTTTCTAGTAAACTCTGACATAAACTATTGTGACGCATTCGCCTACTCAGTTTCTGTATTCGGATCTTCTTTTTAGATTTTTTCTTTTTTACTATTTTAGTCTGTTGCTACTTTTTGCATCCTTTAGAATAGGATTTTCTCGTTGCTAATGTCTAGTTGCAACATGTGGCGTTAGGATTCTCGTGGGTTGAAGGCATTTGCTGAAACTACTAACATGTGGATTTGCAACGCTCGTGAGTCAAAGACAATTTCCCAAACTACTGATGTGTGGTTTTGCAGCTACGTTTGTCGAAGACTAATATTTCAAATCATTTGTCTGTGATTTTTAATTTAGGAACACTTCCATTGGTGCACTAAAATGAACTTTTGTTTGCAATTGTTTGATTGTGCTTGAAAGTGGTAGGTGATTATGCTCTCACCTTGTGAAAACTTAGTGATAAAAAATCCAGACCCAGTTTATTTGTTGTAACCCTTAAGAATTAATAATCAAACTATCCTCTCCCCTTGCACTTTCGGGCGATCTTGGGTGTAAGAGAAATGGTTATTATTTCTAGAAATGGGCCTGCCTTAAGGGAAAAAGTGCTCACCTTAAGGGACAACCCGACCAGTAACAGGCTAAAGCCAAGCCACTTCTAGCCATGATATAAAATGGGTGCTTGAGGAAAGTTCAAGTACCACAAGTGCGATGTGTCACACAGACGGAGTAGTACTCCCATAAACCCTGTTGAGCATAACCTCTTTAGGCTAGAGTTCCACCTAATCGATGATTAATCTCTTGCCCCATGTGTGGCCACTTGAACGGATGCCCTAACTAGACACCTATTGTTTTAGAAGCCATCCATTTTCAACCATTGCTTGGTATAGTGCAAGGTATAGTATGATGCCCGAAGATACTCACTATTGACTCCCTTGAGTAGAGATAGCAATTCTTGGGAAGTGACTATCCAAGAATCCGAAGTTAGTGTGCTCGTAGAAGTGAGTTCCATGGAGGGGATCCAGTGCCACCAAACTTCTAAGCTATCTGCTCTCAAGAAGGAGAGGTGTTCAACACCAATCCAGGGTATATTGGTGGGATATACCAAGTATACAAACCCTTGGCCTATTGTCTTACATATGTTTGCTTACACTAAAACATTGTTCTTTTCAAGTGCTTTTTGTATTTTCAAACAGTATTCACCACATTCACAAATCTGGACAAAAACATTCGACGTTTGACACATCAGATTTTTTCCTCAATACATCAAAAAACTCACTTTTTGCAACCTATGATGCAACTGTTGAAATGCATCCATTGTCTTGAAATGCATTTGAAAATCCCTAAGATGCAATCGCTCTATTAAACCGCATCTGCTACCATAAACACCGCATATGCTTGCGCCGCGATGCATCTAAACCTCATAGAACCGCATTTTCCAACCTCTATCGCATTTGTTAATTTCCAAACTACATTCTCTTAAACTAAAACACATTTACAATACTATGATGCATTCGTGGTCTCAAATGATGTATTTTTCTGGCAGAAACAAAACCCTGATACAAACCCAAATCTGAGTCTAAATACTATCAGCTTGCTGTCAAACACTTTTCTTTTCCAAGAGTCTTTGTCATAAACCAACTTTCAAATTGCTCAAAATATTTATCATTCATCCATTAGTTTGCACTCTTGACCTTAGGCTTAGACCTTTAAATTTATTTTTGTTAATTTTGTCCCTTAGGTTTCATAATCATGTTTTCAGTATTAGCTTGACCCTAGGTTGTCATTTTCACATACTTTGGATTGGACCAACTTTATCACAATTTGCAAAATCTTTTCCTTTACAACTAGATTATCTTGGACTTCGTCATTATTCCTATCTTCAGTCATTGTCACCTTTTGTGAAGCTTTCCAACTTAATGGTCTAGTCAGGAAAACTCACTAGTCCTCTTGACTTTGTCACCTTGTCATTTTCAATAAGCCCTTTGGTAACTGAAAATTGAGAGAAAAGATTAAGCTTAGAGTGCTTAGGTACCATTTTCTCCAAATTGCATTCTAGTTTATACCTTGCATACTTTATTGCCAAAAATACAAAAATATTATTCATCCTAGTTGTCATTTTGAACCTAGACTTTGCAGTAGTTGCCTCTTTAGTTGACATAATGATCTTAGTCCTTATTTTTCACTTTGTCATCCTAGTCATAATCGTCACTTTAGCTTTTTGGCATTACACATTTCCTTAGGTAAAACATTATTATCTCATTGCATCATAATCCTTTATTGCACAAAAAGAAAAAAACGCAAACTAGTGTCATACTTGCATTGTCATCATCTTCATTTGAGCAATTTCCTTGATGGTGGAAACAAGACTTCAAAGAAAGAAAAAACAAATGGCAGACTTTGGACAAGACTTTGACAACAACACCAACACCAATCCCAATGACTGGATTTATGATGACCCATTTGGCAATTTGAACGTACAATCATCCATGAGCATGTCAACCTCCTTTCAAAATCCACTTTTTGAACAATTCATACAAAGAGACCAAAATGGACAAGTACTAGTGGAGGATTTAGATGTTGCTGCTCAAAATCCTAACATAGCTTCATTTGTAGAGGACTTGGTTTTGAATGATCTCGGCAGATACCTTGCTATGCTTTTAGACCAAGGGGAAAAACTACCAAAAGGCTTCGACATTAATACCATAAGACCTTCTCCAGACAACGCGACACAAACCATGACATCTCATCAAAACACGAACAATGCCCCCAATAGCAATAACATTGTGGTCACCACACAAGTTGCTACTAACACCATTAATGTGACATCTAGTGGCACCACAAGTCAAAACACCTCCACCTTAACTAATACAACATCTATTGGAGGAACATCTACTATGTCCATGCCTACAACGTCCACATCATCATCACAAACAATAGGAATAACCATTAGGTTCACATCAACGAGAGAAAATCCCACAAATACTATGTTGGGATGTTCATCCATAACAATAGGGGCATCTTCATCACATCCTTATGGTGGAATCTCATTTAATCCCTTTGGAGGAAACCCACGACGAGTATTCATTCAAGGCCCTCAACACAACATTAATACATCATCACAATTAAACATCCCACATGGACAAGGACAAAATATGAACATCACACATGGAAAAGGACAAAATATCAATGCATCATATGGACACTCCCAAGGAACAAACACCAAAATGCTACATGGACAATTCTTTCAACAAGGACAAGGAACTCAAATGACGTGACAAATGTGTAACTTTGGCAATCAAATGAGCTGAGGATTTTAGATACCTCAAATAAATAAAAACATGGTTGGGTCACATATTCCCACATACTCATCCTATATTCATACCCAACAACAAATTCACACTCACAACTGGCAATATCAGCAAACACCTAATTAGAGCATACCTTACTTTCAGGCAACCAATGGTCCCATTGTACATGCCTTGCTAGCAAGAGTGGATGACCTTTAAAAATAGATGGAAAATATGAAAATCTCTGACAAGAAGACGCAAATTCCATACGACTTATGTCCATATCCTTTTGATACAACTTTGTGCATGCCACCATTTCCACATGGTTATGTGGCTCCAAACTTCAACAAATACAAGGGTAAAGCAAATCCACTTGACCACATCAAAGAGTTCGTAACAAGTTGTGTGGATATTGCTCATGAGAACACATATCTAATGTGACTGTTTCCTAAAATCCTCGTAGGAGCAGCCTTAGAATGGTTCTATACACTGCAACCTAGAATACAGTCATGGAAAGAATTTGCTGAAAAATTCATGAAAAATTACACATACAACATTGACACAGACACCTCCATTACCAACTTATGCCAACTCACAGAAGAAGATTCTAGTGAAACCTTTTTACCATTATTTCAAAAATGGAGGGGCCTAGTGAGTTGTTGTCATATAGACATACCTGAAAAGGAAAAAGTTGACATGTTCGTACAAGCGTTATTAGGCCCACTGAAAAATATCTTGCATGTTCATTGTTGTACAACTTTTGTGGACCTAGTTGAACGGGGTGTCCAAGTTGAGCAAGCCCTCATTGCTAAGGGAAGACTAAAATACGGTCCAAAAAACACAAACGCAAACTCTCCTATTGAAAAAAATAAATACTGGGTTAAGAACAAACATGTCACCAATGATGGTGTAGTCAATGCTAAGGTTGCCAATGCTATGGATCCTATGATTACTCTAAAAGGGACACAACCAAAAAAAACACAAATGATGACACAAACCTATGCTTCTAATGTTGTCCATACAAATTAGAATAACCAAGGCAATCAAAACAATCAAATTCAAAGGCATCCTAGACAACCCAAAGAATTCCCTAAAGGACGTACATATACTCCCTTGGGTGAGCGTATTGAAGAAGTTCTCAAGAAATGACTTCAAAATGGTGTCATCACACTTGAAGACCCAAAACCATACAACCCTGGGTAGTTTAAACCATCTTGGTCGGATGATAACGCATTTTGTGACTATCACCGAATAAAAGCACACAAAACCTCTTCCTGTAAACAATTGAAAAATCTGATACAAGACCTTATTGAAAAGCGTATCATTGAAATTGGTGGACCATAGTTTTCTTCTAATGCGGATCATACAATACACAAGAACCCACTATAGGATCATGGTTCTGGAAACCCTTCTATGTCAAATACAAATAATAATAGTTGAGCCAACCATGCCCGTATTGGATATGACTATTCTAGGGGACCTATCATACACCAAATTAGAACAACTAATGAACATGTCTACACAATCACTGTCAGAAAGACCCTGAATGCAATATCAACACCCATGCCAAAAAGGTCACCATAGCCAACCCTCCTCCCCCTAGACAACCAAAGGTAACAATAGCTGGCCCATCCACTTCGCAGCCACAATCACGTCCACAAAACAAGTAGTCCCAACCTAAAGGAAACTTTGATCTTATTGACTAGCTTGGAAAAACACTCGCACAAATCTCTATCCTTGAGTTGTTATGCATCTCGCCTACCCATAAGGCCATCCTTGATAAAAAAAATTGCAAGAATCCTCTGTTCCCCAAGATATTGATGTCAGCCAATTCAAAGCCATGGTAGGATATCTCATGACTCCCCACCATATCACCTCTTTGGACCAAGACTATTCGTCATCCAAATCCAACCATAATGATGCCCTTCATATCGAATTTCTTGTTCATAAACAGAAGGTCAGACGAGTCTTAGTAGACGGTAGAGTGAGACCAAATATATGTTCCTTAAAATTGGTCAAGGCACTAGGCTTTTCTGATGCTTGCGTAGATGCCACAAGAAGCATTGTTATCAAGGCATTGATGATGAAGAACATTCCTCTCAGGGTGTAATTACACTCCCCATTTGAATCGGGCCAATCATTGTCGATACCACTTGTCAAGTTCTAGATTTGGACCTCCCATATAGCATTTTACTCGGTCAAACTTGGATCCATGTGCTAAAAGCCGTCCCCTCCACGTATCACCAATGTTTGAAGTTTCCTTTTGAAGGCATTGAGATTACTATATATGGAGACCCTAATCTATTCCAATATTGTACCAACTTACACGGTGTCTTAGAGTTTCAAGTGCCTATCAATAGGGAAGCTTTGACATCTTTGTCTTCCAAATTCATTAACCCATCAGCACTCATGAAGCCTTTTGCTTCTTCATCCACTGCATCCACTTCTGCTCCTTCGACCACCATGACCACCTCCATAACACCTACCACTTCATTTATCACCCCAAGCATCGACCCAAGCTTCCAAATTTAGGACCAAGGATGTGGAGAGTACAAGCTGAATACAACCTATTACCTAACCAAGATGGCCAAGTCTCCCTAGGTCTATGGTAAACCCTGCTTTCAAATACAAGCAAAAGAAATTTTCAGGGTTCCTCCAAATAAAATTTTCATTAAGTGGGTGAAATGAGTCAAGAGGACATAGATGATAAACTATCCTAGATTTATAAAGAACCATAGGACTTGACTCCCTTGCTAGTAGCAATAAATGGAAAAGGATACAACATGATAAAAGCAAAAGGCTATGATGTAAAAAGTGGTCTTGGAAAGGATAAGAATGGAAGTTGTGAGCCATTATCAGTTTCAAAAAGACCAAAACATCTTGGGTTAGGGTTAGGTCCATGAGAATCTGGTGATCCAAGTACCAGTGTGCTTCTATTTGAGTTAGTATATGCTTCATACTGTGTTGAGACAACTGAGGACACCTGCTCTGAAACCAACTCTCACGAATGGGAATTTGGCTTTCAGCGATCCTTAAGTGACTGCTCCCTTGAAAAATTATTCCTTGAACCCAGTGAGCCTACATTTGAAGAACGATTTTGGAAAATGTTTAAGATCGATACAACACCAAATGATGCCAAGTCTAGATCATATTCTACTCCCATTCATCCTAGCCCCGACATACCTACCTAGTCATCCCAAATTGATGACCATCATGTGGAATCACCTGAACCATCACTTGCCACTACTGACCCTGCCCCTCATGCTACTCCCTTTGTCCCTTACTTCACTAGTGAGTATGAAACAAGCGAAGGAGAATATTAGATAGAATCTGACATAGAGCTAGATGATGACAACTTCATTTTCAACGTCTCAATGTCCATTTACATGCTCTCCACATCATCCATCAATTTTCAAATGTTGATGATGGAATATCCTTAGTTTACCCTGACCCAATTGACTGGAACTAGCAAGGCCCACCGATAATGGACACTTTTCAAAATGATGAGGCTCTAGCAGAATTTCTAGGGATACATGAGGGCATTCCAAATGGGGATCACAAGGCTGGGTTTACCATTGACTTGGATTGTGCTACTTATTTTGGGGAGATTGCGCCATCCTCTAGTTGCAAAATTAAAAAGAAAAATAAAACAAAAAATGACACGTCCCTAGGTGAAAACTGAAAGGCACCTTCTGACAGCAAAATAGTAAAAATAAAGGACGTATCTGAGGGTGAAAACCTCCCTAAGGTGCCCAAGGGTGGAGGATTGGACTTTCTCCCTATAGACAGAGAAAAAATAGCAATGCTTGTTGAGGACACCATAGCAATTAATATAACTACTATGGAGGACCCCAAAATGGTTCTTTTTGCGGCATCATTGATAGAAGCTAAAAAGACAAAATTTCAAAAGTTCTTCTTAGAACACAAGATAAAATTCACATGGTCTTATGCCAACATGTTAGGGTTAGATCCTGAATTAGTATTACATCACTTGCCATTATTTCTAGATGCCAAGCCAGCAAAACAAAAGCTGAGAAAAATGCACCCGTAAGTTGCATTGTTGGTTAAAGTTGAACTCAAAAAATTGTTGGATGTAGGTTTTATCAAGTCAATTGACTATACATAATGGATATCCAACCTTGTTCCCATCACCAAGTATACTGGACAGATTTGCATATGCACAGACTTCTAAGATCTTAATAAAGCATTCCCTAAAGATGATTTCCCTCTGCCGAACATTGACATCATTGTGGACCTTACAACTAGATATCAGATGTTGTCCCTTATGGATGGTTTTTCTGGTTATAATCAGATCTGTATTGACCTGGAAGACCGAAACAAAACTGCTTTCACATGCCCTTGGGGTACATACTGTTGGCCTATAATGTCGTTTGGTCTTAAAAATGCAGGCACTACATATCAAAGGGCAATGACAACAATATTCCATAACATGGTGCACACGTTAATGGAGGACTATGTGGATGACCTTTTGGAAAAGTCATTGAGAAGAAAATACCATCTTACAGTATTAGACAAATTTTTCAGGAGGCTGGAAGAGTATAAGGTCCAGTTGAACCCGAAAAAGTGTGTTTTTGGTGTAACATCAGGCAAGTTGTTGGGGTACATAGTCTCCCGTAGAGGCATTGAAGTTGACCCCGCTAAAGTTAGAGCTATATTGGATATACCTCACCCTAAGGGAATCAATGACCTAAGAATGCTACAAGGCAGGCTTCAATCTATCAGACAATTCATTGCTCAACTCGTAGATAGGTGCTAACCATTCCAGTATCTCCTACGCAAAGGGATCCCATTTTTGTGGATAGATAAATGCTAGGACGCATTTAAACAGATCAAATAGTACTTATTGTCACCTCTAGTTCTCATGCCTCCTATCCGAGGAAAACCATTAATTTTGTACATCTTTGCAACTACTTCGACACTAGGGGCATTACTAGCACAAAATGACTATGAAGAAAAAGAAAGAGCCATATATTATATCAATAGAACACTGGTGGGGTATGAGCTAAATTACACACCCATTGAATGTGCTTGTTCGGCAGTTGTATTTGCAGCCCAAAAAGTAAGGCATTACATGTTAAACCATAAGACATACTTGGTAGCCAAGATCAATCCCTTGAAGTACCTTTTGAGTCGATCAACATTGACAGGACGTTTAGCAAAATGGGTCACAATCCTTAGTGAATATGATATTCAATATGTCGAGCGAAAAGCCATCAAAGGACAAGTAATAGCAGACCAGCTCACAGATGCACCAATACCAAATAATCATCCTCTTGCGACAAATTTTCCAGATGAGTCTGTATTTCACGTGGAGTCCCAACAACCTTGGCAATTATACTTTGATGGATCTCATACTAATCATGGCTCAGGAGCTGGAATGTTATTCATTACTCCACAAGGAGATTCCATCCCAAGGTCATTTCGCATTGCATTTCCATGCACTAATAACTAGAGTATGAAGCACTAATTATAGGACTCTGAATGGCTATCAAGTGGAAAATTAGGAATCTGTAGGTCCTCGACTATTCTCAGTTAGTTATAAACCAAGTCAATGATGATTATGAAACAAAAGATGAGAAACTAATGCCTTATAAATGTATGGTTGATAGTTTTCTAAAATATTTTCATAGGCTATCCTTTGAATTGATTCCAAGAACATAGAACAAGGTTGTTGATGCTATGGCAACAATTGGATCTTTGCTTGATATTCCCAACAATGTCCCACAATTTGAGTTTTTGGTCGAGCAGTTATTGATTCCTGCTTATGATCTCCCTAAATTAGAAATGGTCTATGAGCTTGTTGGTTCCAGTTCCCCCTAGTATAAGGACATTTTTTACTACCTTCATTAACAGATCCTTCCCCAAAACCTTTCTAATAACCAAAGAAAGTCCTTTATCTACAAAGTTGTATGTTATACCATCATTAGTGATACCCTTTACCGTCATAGCTTTGAAAATACCCTTCTTCGTTGTCTCGACACTAATGAAGCAAAAAAAACCTTATGGGAAGTACATGAGGGTATATGCAGGTCCCATTCGAGTGGCCCGACTTTAGCTAGAAAGATTACGAGACTTGGGTGCTATTGGACGACACTAGAAAAGGATGCACTGGAGTTTGTAAGAACACGTCGCTAATGCAAGATTCACAATGATTTGATTCATGCTCTAGCACAAGAGTCGAGGCTGATCACTTCTTCTTGGCATTTTGCACAATGGGGACTTGATCTCGTGGGAAAGATTCACCCTACATCCTCCAATGGACACAAATTCATTATCACCACCACTAAGTATTTAACTAAGTGGATCGAAGCCATCCCACTCACATTACTGGCAAACAAATCTCCAAATTCATCCTCAATTATATCATTTTCTGTTACGACATTCCACAATCCATCATCATAGATAATGGTCGTCCCTTCAAAAATCATGAGGTTCATGAATTATGCCAACATTTCCATATTAGCCACCACTTTTCCATGCTTTATTACCCATAGGGAAACGATCAAGTTGAGGCATCTAATAAAACCATTATCAAACTCCTCAAAAAGACCGTCAATGATGTTGGTCGTAATTGGCACATCCAACTCAGCCCTCCTTTGTGGGCATACCGCATGAGCATCTGTACCCCCATCGGTGCAACTCCTTTCGCCCTTGTCTTTGGAGCCAAAGCCATCTTGCCCATAGAGGTCAAAATTCCATCTTTGCGAGTCTCCATGAAAGGCCTCATCACTGATGAAGAATACAGATAGTCATGACTGCATGAGTTAGAAATGCTAGATGAATGCAGACACAATGCATTGAATCATTTACAAGTATACCAAAATTGTCTTTGCAGAAGTTATAACAAAAGGGTGATGACTCAGAAGTTTAACATTGGCGACCTAGTTCTCATGCAAAATCCCAAGAATCAGTTGGATAGGGAGAAGCCAGGAAAATTTGAGCCCAATTGGTTGGGCCCTTACATCATCATAGCATCACTTGGTTCTGGAGCATATCAATTAGTTACTACGGAAGGCGAACAGTTGATGGATCCAATTAACAGTTTACATTTGCGCAAATACTATGCATAGCATCAGAAAGCATGTCTGAAAACCAATTAAAAATACAAAAAAATTGTCACCTTGATGAAAACCTGGCAAACGGGCATCTTGGTGACACCAATTTTTTTTTTTTTAAATGATGAGAAATAATTTTTCCAATAGTGAAACCTGGTAAACAGGCACTTTGGATAAGTACCATGGTGAAAACCTGGCAAACAGACACCATATGTAGTCAGTCATTGTTGTGCCATCTACTGTCACTCTATCTACCTTTGTCCCTAATAAGCATACTCTTTTATGACATTCATCATAACACTTCACCCCGACATCATGACATTTTCATCCATGGCTAACAATGGTTGAAATCAAGTCTTGCATACTATCCACTGTCCATGCTAGTCATGCCTTTTCTTTACATTCCATTTTTCCTAGCTCATTCTCAACTTGACTAGGGGAAAAAATTTATCATGAGACTACAATGGGTACCACATGTAATCCTAAAAATCCTAAAATGTCTTGAAAAAAGACCTAAAAATCAAAAAATGTCCTGAACAAAACACAAAAATTCCAAAAAAAAAATAGTCATGTCATTCAACACAGTCACGTTAGTTCAAGTCTTGATTAGTCTTTGTCATTGTCAAACTACGTTGTTTCTTCACATTTTCTATGTAGGCAAGGCTCATCTTCGAGCCCTAGAGACATTAGGTCAGTCCTATTAGGTTTGTCAAAATAAATCATGACTCAATCTTTGGTCAACAAGACAAAGTCATTGGTTGTGTCGAACTACGAGGTCTTTGAGAGTATGACGTAGGCAAGGCCATCTGTCGATGAGCCCCTGTGGCCACACTAGGTTAGTCCATTAGGGTTCATTTTACGATTTTCTCAGACACATGAAATAGTATTTAAATTTATCATGGTCTTTTTCCAAATTTGAACGAATGGTTTACCCAAGCGAACTTCTGCAATATTTCAATCAAGCATGACAATCATCTTGGCATATCAAAATTGGTCAAACTTAGTCAAACTAGTCAAATCTGGCTTATTCTTCAGATGTGTCCTTCTGAAGGGTAGCCCCATCACTTATTCATTTCCTAGGATGTGTCCTTCTTAGGCATCGTCATAGTCATTTGATGTTTTGAGGATGCTCACAACATTTGAGATATGTTCCTCTCAACATCAACATTATTTAGGATGTGTCATTCCTAAATTTGACATCTTGGCATTAACATCATTCAGGATGTGTCTTTCCTGAATCTTGAAATCAACTTGGCATTTTGGCATCGACGTTATTCAGGATGTGTCCTTCCTAAATTTGACATAGTGACATCAACATCATTTGGGATGTGTCCTTGCCAAACTTGACACCAATCTGGCATCTTGACATCGACATTGTTCAAGATGTATCCTTCTTGAACTTGATACCAATTTGACATCTTGACATCGACCTCATTCAGGATGTGTCCTTCCTGAATTTAGTATTTGTGTGAACCCCAATCCTAATACCTGCAAAAAAATGAGAACAAACACATTAGATTAGAAATTGCAAGTAAGAACAAGGATTCCCCATGAAATCCATTCACAAAACTCAAATTAGGAAAAGAAATAATGAACACAATGAAAACAACAAAATAGATTGAATCCTAATTTAAATTAGCAAACTTATGATCCCATGGGGGAATTGGTGCCAATTTGATGTGAAAATTGGCCTTTTCCCAATCCCTATGATGCAAGCTTGATATGTTGATGATTGATCCACTTTGATGATGTTGAAGAATGCTCCAAGCTAAAAACCTACAAAAACCTAGCTATGATTCAATAGAAATGGATGAAATTTGATTGATATTTGAGCATGATAACTTTGTATAATTTGTGGATGATAAAATGAGGATATGAGCTCTTTATTTATAGAATTCCAAGATGGATGAATGTCCAAATTTGAGCAATGTGGTACTAACATTCATCCAATGGAAAGATGCCACTTGTCAATCTATGAGTGGATGGAGGATGTGCAAGTTTTGAGGATTGTGCCAATAAATGCTTATTTTTGAATTTCAAATTTGTTGAAATGACTTGCAAGAGGGCAAGGAAAATGCAATAAATGCCACTTGGCTCAAGGAAAAGGACATGTAAGATGGAGTTATTGCCTTGTTGGATGTACATGTCCACTTGGAATTTTTGAATTCAAACTTGGAGAATATTCCAAAAGATGCCTTGTGAGAAAATAGAGATTTAATAAATGAATTAAATCTATTTTCATGTGCAACTTGCAAAATCTAGAGGATGGGACATGACAAGAGATTAAATTAATCAAGGGTTAATTAATTTAATGAGAGATTAGATGATGTGACCTATTTGACTCAAATTTATGGATTATTTAAATCAAATAAGAGAGGAATATAACAAGAGAATAATTAAATAAGGATTTTGATTTATTTAATTAAAAGAGATGGTGTTAGATTAAATCAAACAAGGTTTTAATTTATTTAATTTAATAGATAGATTTAGAGATTTAATTAAACAAAATTGACTATTTAATTAAATAGGGATAATTAGATCGGATTGATTCATTTAATTAACAAAAGAGGGAGACTTAATTAAATAACTGGTTTATTTAATTAAGGGAGGAATATTGATGAATTTAATCAGATAAGGAGATTTGATTAAATGGTTATACCGAGGGATGATTTAGGATGAAACGATGTTAGTAGTTAGGATTAGATGCACAATGTCAATCGGTATATTTTACGTGTCTACAGTATCACTCTAGCTTCGACGTCATTCAGAATGTGTCCTTTCTAAATCTCACATCTCGACATTGTTTAGGATGCGCCCTTCCTAGACTTGACACTAATCTAGCATCTGGACATCATCAACTCTGGCACGTTGACACCAAGGCATTCAACATTTTTGGACAAACTTGACATCTTGACATCCAGACACTTGGCAAGCACTTGGCACTTAATTTTATGATGTCTATTGTGTATTTTGATAGTCATGTTGCTAGTTCCTCGAGGATGTCCTAACAACAGGATTTAGAGGAGCAATGAAGTTTCATGATTTGTCTTCATTGTTTGTGGTTGATCATGACAAAACGATTGGGGAAAATACGCTTGTAGTATGAGTCATGATCATCCTTGTTTGTGACTGTTTATGTCAAGTGATGGTTTGACCTTGCACACCTTGATTTATGTCATATCATGGTGTTTTTTGACCATCACGATAATCTTCCCAATGATGATTAAGAGTAACAATTGATAGTCATATGGGAATGTGTTGAAGGATTTTTTATTTTACTAACATCCATCTACTTCTCTCTGGTCGCCTCGTCCTTCTTCTATCTCTTGATAATATCCTATGACATACAAAAATACATTCACATACATAATCATATAGACATTGCATTACATTAGACATTCACATTAGATTAGATCCAAATCATAAAACAACCCAATTGCATACATAGATTTTCATAGCATAACATGGAATATCATCACACAAATCACATGCCATATAATCCATATACAATATTGTCATCGATCAGTGCATCCATAATCATGGGCAGGAAATGAAAACAAATAAAAACATAAATATTATCATCATCAGTATCATCCATGGCATCATTATAGCATATAATCATAAATAGAACATAGCACTTCATCATAAATGCATCCATGGCATAGACATACATATAACATCATCACAGGAATCATAAAATGCATCAAATAAATATCACATGGGTGTTATAGCTACATAATCACATGTCATCTAAATCATCATCATCATTATCACATAACATAAAACAAATGGGCCACATAAAAATTGCATCACATATATATAATCTCAAAAATCAATGTCACATGATAGAGTCAAAGAGATATCCCAAAAATGGAGCTCGCAGGCTCAATAGTCAATAATGTCATAATACATGAAATGTCAATATCTTAGGAGGTACTCTCCTCATCTCCTCGAGGAGAAGATCTAGGGGATCAGTGCTCTATCAAGGGAACCGAGGCCATCATGGTCACCATCACCTATCCCTACATGGTTGAGGCATCTATCACTATAACCTCTGCCTGAGTTGTCAGAGTCGTGTCTGTAACCCGAGCAACTAAGGTGTCTGTCACTAGTGGTTGCCTCTGCACTGACCTCTGCCCTAATATGGTAGACCCATGACTTTGGCTCGAATGATGACTTGAGGCATGCCTGCATGAGTGGTGAGACCTATGCCCTGAGGTGTGCCTTGAGGTGTGGCTCCTATTGCTGCTCCCACTCCCTAATCTGTGGTCACTATCTATCCTCGTCTGTGAGCGCAACAGTGTAGGATCTCGTTGCTCGAGAGGCACTGCCTACTCACAGAGGGTCCTATACTGGCCATACCGAGCTCTCACCCTAGAAAACTCATGGGCCATATCTCTTGAAGGCCCTACGCATAGCTCTGCAAACTCTACACACCACTGTGCTACCTCCTACCTCCAAATCTTGAGTTGATCCTGCTTTACCCTCACTAGCTCAAGCTCAGCCTGTAAAACCCTGACCTGTGTAGTGCTCTCATCAAGTCTCCTCTGAATTTTGGCAACCTAATGATCTATGGTGCAATCTGCTAGCAGTACTGGCCCTATCGGCATCCCATCATCTCCCTCCAATACTCCATCATAGTAGGTGCTCTGCCTCATCAATGGCCTCATCCTTATCATCGTCATCATCCCCTATGTCCTCCTCTCCCCCAATATTTGCCTCCCTCTCCTCCATCAACCTCTCCTCTCCCCCAATCTCCACCTCCCTCTCCTCCATCACCCTCTCCTCTCCCCCAATCTCCATCTCCCTCTCCTCCATCACCCTCTCCTCTCCTCCAATCTTTGCCTTTGCATGCTCCATCACCCTCTCCTCTCCTCCAACCTTTGCCTTTGCATGCTCCATCACCCTCTCCTCTCCTCCAATCTCTACCTCTCCATTCTCCATCACCCTCTCCTCTCCTCCAATCTCTACCTCTACATGCTCCACCTCCCTCTCCCCCTCCTCCTCGGCTGCCTCTGGAATAGGGTCAAATGGTGCTCTGGCCACTCGCTACCTCACCCACCTCTTGTGTCTCCCTCCATCTCCTCCTCTCCTCTGCCTCCCACCGGCTCCCCCGTCATCACCATCATCCCCATCTCTTCCTCTTCCCCTGCCTTCAGCCCTATCCCCATCTCTCCCTCATCCTCTGCCTCTCCCTCTATAGCCAACTCTACCTCCTCATCGAGCTCATGACACATGTGGAATAATGGATCTCTAGTCCATTGGTGCAGGTCCATATGGATTTGTAAGGGGAATAGGCCTATGGGTCTGCCACCATAAATCAAAATTTGTAGTGGTCCCCGGATTTGCAATGCCTCCTCTCCATCCCCACTGTTGCACCACCAGTCCATCTATCTGCTAATTAGCAAAGGCCACAGATATGGGCGGTCCCCATGCTGACTCCCAAGATGACCTCGCATACTTCGATGTCCCGATTAGAATACCCTACTGCTCGCCAAACTATCTGAGAACCTACTGCAGAAAATACATCTCCACAATCGACTATGTCTGCACCGTCTGACCGATAAGATATTAATACTACTGGTAGAAACTGAGATGATCCGCCTCATCCTCCCACTATCCACAATCCCTATATGGTCTCCAAATAAATACAATCATGGTGTCGATCCTATGTCTCCACCAACCTGTCTCACCATAGTGGCTCTGCTGTAATGCACCGACATAGTAATATACATATGGCATACCATCTTCCAACTGTGGCCTCTCAATTGGTGGGTGGAAAATGGCAACGTGCTCCCATGCCCAGATCATAAGAAGGGACATCTCACAGGAAATGCTCTGTGCTCTCCTGTACGCAACCTCATGCAACTGATGATATAACATCCCTAATAAATAAGGTCCCCAAGCATAAACCATCTTGTTTCACCTCATGCCAACAAGTACATCCCCCCAGCCAATGGGAAACCCGTGTCCTCGATGATCTGGAATAACCACACCAACAATCAATGTCACTAATAGAGCATCAAATCATCTATAGTGCTTTGCCATGAACTCCCACCAAGTCTCATACCCCTCAATACCCAATCTGGCACCCTAATCATGATAGTAACTAATGAATGTATGATATCCATGTCATGGGTTGTAAACAATCCTCTTTCCCTAGATCAGTAGGTGTAGAATCTGATAAACGTCCTTGAGGGTAACTGTAGCATCCCCGGTTGGCAAGTGGAAAGAGCAGGTCTCAGAGTGCCACCTCTCGCATAACACTGTCAAGAGTCCCCTATTTTCCCATACAAGGGGCATATAGGTGACATAGTAGAGACCCAGTTACATCAATCGCCATTGCTCTCTATCCATCAATTTGTCTCTGAATGCATAAGTTGATGGTTTTCTCTCCCGCGTGTAAATAGGTGCTAACTGTCTCTGCACATGTCAAAGCATGTGTCAACATCTCTTCAAAACTTGTCATTATCACCTAGTCTAAGCCAAAGGAATTTAAAAGTTGAAGCAACACTAAGCTACCATCAATCAAAGTCAAAAACAAATGTGTCATGTTTGCTTCAATTGCGTCACAATTAGGTGATTGCATCATTTTGTACTACGTTTGTGTCGCTATATGACAATTTCATTATTCTACTCTGTGATTACGTCTCAAAATTCCACTTGCATCACGATTTCATACACATGTTTCATTTACTTCAAATGTGTCGTTCCCATCCTCAAATGCATCGCGATAATTCAAATGCAGCTTTACAACCGTCAAATGCGGCTTAAATTGGTGATTGTGTCACAACTTCAAGCAATTGCGTTGCGAATTTTGATCTTGACCTAATGACCTTTCACATTTGTGTTGCAATGCATAAAATGCGTCGAACGTGAAAGTGATTGCGGCTTACGCAAACACAAATGTGTCGCAATGCATGTGTTCCTAGCCCTAGAAACCCCAAAAAGGCACGAAAAATGATAAATTGACAAAGTGGGCTAAGGGTACATACCATCGGCTCGATGCCCTCTAGTCGTCTGTAGGTCCTAACAATGTACCCGCGGTGCTCTGTGATCAGGATCACCATCTTCTCTGCTGCTATCCTCGCTCTGAGCTCTCTGAAATTACTGTTGGTGTAATTAACTATTTAATTACACTTTAGCGTAAGTTTACTTAGGCATATTTTATTTCCTAGGTTAATTATTATCCTTATCTAGTTGAGTTATCTTTTTGCTCAAGATAAGATTAGGGTTGTGCATGTTGCCTTTTTGAAGGCTTTTGTAATATTTGTAAAAAAAATACTTTCAATAATCATTATTCTGGGTTTTGCTTGCACATATTTTCTCTGAGGATTTATAGAACATCTATTCCTTTTGTTCTGAATATTTGTTACATGTGATAGGTGATTGCTTGCAGGTGATTCTTGGGGACTATGAAGTTGGTTTTTCAACTTCTAAATGGTATCAGAGCTCCAGACCTGTGGTTGCCTATTCGTGATTTGAAGATATTCTCTCACAGTTTTTTCTTCTGTGCAAGGGTTTGAAGCCAGGCTATTTTTCTAGGGATATGGGGGTACACAATTTTTCTATGCATTTTTGGGCCAAACGGACGTCGCCATCGCGTTCAGAGCGCCCAAAAACCCCAGAAACGCCTTTTGTTTCGTCGATTTTGGAAAAATTTGAAGAAAAGGAAAGCCACCACATCGCCCTAGGGCAAGCCACCACACCACCCCAAGGTTGTATGGCCCCAAGGCATGAACTCCGAAGCAAACAATTCAAGAAAAAAAAAAAACACTATTTTTTTTCAAAAAATCTAGCGCTACCTATTTAAATTAGGGCAGCCACCACAGCGCCACACCACCTATGCACCACCACCACCAGTGGTCTTTTCCGTAGCACCACTCCAGCCTTCACCCCTTTTTGCCGAGCCCGGGGTCCTATCGAGAACCGGGTGCTGAGTGCAACCCCCGCGGGCTTAAGGCCACATCCGACGGTCTTTTGGGAACCGGGAGCCATTCCCTAGCCCCCACCGCCCATTCAGCCCCTGCGGAAGTCCTATTAAGGACCAAGAGTTGCGCTTCCAACCCCACTAGCGAATTTTTTCCTATAGTGGACGGTCATATGTGTGACCGAGGGCCAGCGCATGGGGGCCAACTTTTTGAACCTATTTAGCATTAAAAGTGCCTTTTACAAGCCTTTTTTTCATTTGCTCATAAATTTTGTAAACAAAGGTATTTTTTTGAAAACAAGATATTTCCAGAAAGCTGATTCGATGACGGATCCAGTGGTGCAGGTCTTTTTCTCTGTTTTTTCCATTTTGATTCCTTTTTCACCTATTAAATCTAGAAGTTGTTGTTTTCACTCTGGGAGGCATAACTTTTGCGTCCTAACTTTGTTTTTCCAAAAGAAATAGGCCTTGGAAAGTTGGTTCAGTGCTCTACATAGATCTCAGACCTATTTTTTCATATTTTTTTTATCAGGTATCTGATATTACTATTTGATCTCAACCTTTACCTTTTTAGTTATTTTCTTGGGAAGCATGCAATTAGGGTATTTTTTTTGAGATCAGTGAGCATTGTTTTTTAATTTGAGAGTATATATTGATGTTTTTTTGTCATGGATACATATAATATTGTACCCCTTACTCCATTCAACTATTTTGGTTGGAAAAAACAAATGGAGATTCATTTGAAACACAAAGGGTTGTATAGGGTAACCATGGGTACAACAATTGAACCGAAAAGTGCTACCGAAAAGAGAAAGTGGTTTAATAGGTGTGATGAAGCTTATGGTACATTATGTCTGTCTCTTTCATTTGACCTTCTTTTTCATATTGAGTCTTGTACTACACCCAATGAGATTTGGACTACTTTAGAGTCTTTGTTTGGGAAGAAGGATACTATGAGAGGGTTTCAGTTAGAGAATGAGCTTATTGGCTTAAATCCTATGGATTTTGACAATATCCATGAGTTTTTCACCAAAATCAAGTCTCTTAGATTGCAGTTGTCATAGTGTGGTGTTCAGAAAGAAGACTCTCAATTGATATTGTCCATTCTTTCTAAGCTTGGGCTAGATTATTCAATTTTTGTATCTACCTTTTATGCCACTAGGGATGCACTTGGTATGAGATTCACTATGCCATCTCTTGATGAATTTTCTTCATCTATCACTCGAGAGCAAGCTAAGTTAGCTAGCATGGACACGATGAAACCTTCTTCCTCATCACAGGAACTTATTGCATCATAGGAGCCTAGAGATCAGAAGGCTTCTACAGGCAAAGGAAAGAAACAAAAACAAAAGGATTCCAACCTCATGAGTAGCAAAAGGAGTCCTTAGATTTATCCTCCTCTTCTAAGGGGAAATCATGTAGGAAGGAGAAGACTACATGTGCATATTGAAAGAGGGAAGGACATGTAGAACATAATTGTTACAAGAAGTACATTGATGAGATGAAACATCTTCTTCAGAAACATCAGATTGATTTTCCTTCTAGGATGTTTGCATCATCTTCTTCTCCTCATTCTTCTTCTTCAGAGCAGCATGACAGGGGCATAGCTGGTTTACATACTTCATCAGATATGAAGGGACATGGCCTTTGCACTTCTTCAGGTATTGGATCAAGGAGATGGCTTCTTGATTCAGGAGCATCTCATCATATGGCATCTTCATAGTCTATGTTCACTTCCTTTGAGCCTTGCACTATGTCTCCCATTTTGATGGGAAACAACACTTACATGAGTGTTATAGGGAAGGGTTCTATTAGTTTTGGGGACCACTCCTTTCAGGATGTCTTGTGTGTCCCTCACTTGACAAACAACCTTCTTTCCATTTATCAGATCACTCATGGAGGCACTGGGAGATCTGTGGAGTTCACACTTGATTCAGTTATCATCAGAGACTTGGAGAGTAGAGCAGTTATTGCTACTGGGATAGTGGATCACTCACCTCGGTTGTATTCCTTCACCGATTTTGCTATTGATGGTGCTTTTGTTCCTACAGTTGTTCCTCACACTTCTAGTGTGCATCATCATTCAGAGAAGAGATTTGGCTTCTTGAACATTAGTGTTCTCACTTCGGATTATATTCTCAAGCCTTCCATTCCATCTCCTCCCCCTCCTGTTGCTATTGTTGTGGCTATTGATGTGGCTTATTTTGTTTCAGTGCAACAGGATCCTACTGATCATCCATCTCTAGAGGTTTCTATTTAGTCTTCACCTATTTTGACTTCTTCATCTGTTGAGGTCACACCTGCTTCTGTGGAGACATCTTTGGCTACACCTACTTCACCTTTAGAGATTGCATTCATTCGGCCTCTTCCCTCTCACTTCTTTTAGGAGATGCGGTTTCTTCAATCTTTTTGGAGCTACTTCATTCTGGGGGGGCTATGTGGCCTCTTTCTTCCTCTCTTTTGGGGGGGTTCTTTCATGTATCTTTGTGATGGATGGTGTCCTTGGGCAGTCTTATGGAGTCCTCCATCTTTCATCACTTAGTTTATTGCATTCTATTTTGGGGAGGAGTTTTATTCCCATGTGGTTTTCTCCTTTACCTTGTTTGATTTAGTTTGCATTACATTTGTAAATGAGTACCTGATCAGGCCTTGTTGCTAGGACTCGTCTTTGCATAATAATTTTCTTCTCCCTAAGTTGCACTTATGGGGGGGTGTTGGTGTAATTAATTATTTAATTACACTTTAGCATAAGTTTACTTAGGCATATTTTATTTCCTAGGTTAATTATTATCCTTATCTAGTTGAGCTGTCTTTTTTCTCAAGATAAGATTAGGGTTGTGCATGATTTCCTTTTTGAAGGCTTTTGTATTATTTGTAAAACAATTACTTTCAATAATCATTATTCTAGTTTTTGCTTGCACATATTTTCTTTGAGGGTTTACAGAACATCTCTTCCTTTTGTTCTGAATATATGTTGCATGTGATAGGTGATTGCTTGCAGGTGATTCTTGGGGACTGTGAAGTAGGTTTTTCAACTTCTACAATTACTATAGTAAATTTGAAAATGAAATGAGTTTTACCCCCAATTTCAACCTATTTATTGGGTAAAAGTGGGATTTTTCACAACTGTTATTACTGGAGGCTCTTTTCACCACCTTTAACTCCCCTTTTGGGCACCTTAAACATGTCCAAATTCGAAACCGTCTTGCCATTACTTTTTTGGTCTTTAAATTAGCTTGTCGGGACACTTTCCAAATTTTTATGTCGCCAGGCCAAAATTTGAAAAATTCCCTGAGGGGGCATCGATACTCCGTACCTTCGCTGGGGCATGACTTTGACTTATTTTTCTTTGTCACAATGCGACAGGCTGCATTATGACAAAGAGGGGCAAAATGTAGACACTAAAAATTGACCTAGGCCTGCAAGCTCTATTTTTCACCACATTCATCCTAGCATAATTAAAATATTTAATTATGTTATTCAGTCCATTTTCATCTATTAATTAAATAATTTTTGATTATTTAATTAATTCATGTCTCTTTATTCTTCCTGATTATTTAAATAAATAAATTTTATTTATTTATTTAAATGCGTCACTAATTATCTAATGTCTCCTTATAATTAAATAAATTTCCTAATTTATTTAATTATTTTTGTCCACTAATTCTTTTAGATTATTTAAATAAATAAATCTTGTTTATTTATTTAAATATGTCAATAATTTACATATTCTTCTTCTAATTAAATAAATTCTTTAATTTATTTAATTATGGCCACATGTCACTTTCCTCATTTTAAATAAAAAAAATTTACTTATTTAAAATGGTCAAAATTTCTTATTTTGGTAGAAAATGGGCATTTATTGCCTACTGTCATTTGATTCTCCACTTTTGAATTAAAATGATTTTTAATTCAAAAGATGCCTTTTCCATTCAAAAGTCAAATGATTGTTACCAATTTGATTCTCCAACCATTTTTTAGCCATATTGTCCTTATCTTAACTTTCAATCTGGTTCGTCTATTTTCCTTTCGATCTCGTTCATTCATTCAAAATTGCCTTATAAAATGACAATTTTGAATTCGTTTTGTCTCTCTAGAGCTTTCATTTACAATCACTTTCTGCATATTTTAGAGTCATTTTTAAGCATTCATGGAGTCATTTCATAGAAAAATCCTTCAACACGTGTATGGTACTTTGACATTCTCATAGATTGCTCATAGAATCTGAGGGCAAACTACAATTTGCAGCAAGCTAGAAGGTGTAATGGAGGTCAGCCATGGAGATTGAAGGTTTATGGTAAAATCTTTTCATTTATTTTCATGTTTTCTCCTTTGCACTCCATTATTTCTTTGGATTTTTGGACTTACAAAACTTAATTTATTAACCCATAAAATTTCCAGAGATACAGCAGCAACTATCAATCTAAAAGACGGTACCTGTGCCTTGTACCGCTCAAGCTCGATCTATCCCTCTGAGAAGATGATCTTGTCAAGGCCCATGATTTCATATCACATGTCTCTAAGGACATCCACATTATAGATAACTCACTCTCCATGGATGGGAAAATGCAGAATGCACCACATGTCCTCTAGGGTCACTGTAGCCTCGCCTATGGGAAGGTGGAATGAGGAATTCTCGCTCTGTTAGCGCTCTGCCAATGCTATCATAAGACCCAGATGTGTCTGGATGACTGGGGCATATGCCACATACCATGATTCAATTGCCCCTAGGTGCTCCTAGAGTACCTCGTGCAGTGGGGGGTCCTAGGTCAATCTACTCAAAATGGATGATCTATGCTCGCATGAATGGACCAACTCCATGTCCTCTTTCATCAAGATAGTCACTGCATCAGGTTTCGTAAAAAATTGTGATCCTGTTTGAAGTTTGCACAACAAAATCAACATATGCATCGCTATTTGCATATGCGTCACAGTTTGAAGAGGTCAACAGTGCTATATGGTGCCACTAAGAGCCTAAAAGTTCCAAACTTTGCCACCATGACACAGTTTGAAAGCGATCTAGTTTGACCCTTAAGACCTAAATTCCAAAGAGGACTGTCATGGTGATATTTGCAAGTGTGGCACACTTTGAAAGAAAAACCCTAATTCTAAACTCCACCACCATGGAAAAAATCTCATAAGCGTCACAATTTGGGCCCGCATGGTGCTAATTAAGCTTTTTTAGTGACATTATATAGCACCGCTTGACTTCGTTGACCACTAGATGCTAATAAATGCACTCAAAAATAAAAAAAAATGAAATTAGGGCAAGATGACTTACCACTAGTCCTGCGCCAGGAAGCCTTTGTTACACTCACACATGCTCAGAAATGTGGCAGGGAAGCATGTGTTGCGCCATCTCAATCAATACTCAAAGCTCAAATCATAGGAATTCTAAAGGCTATGTGTGCAAATGAATTGGAAGTGGCCCCCCGAGGCCTATTTAAGCCTAAAAGTTAGGGTTTTTTTTACCTTTTTTAGCCATCTAGCTAGGGTTTTAGACCCCTGGCTCTATTTTTTCTCAACTGAAGATCGTTTTGCATCACTTTTTTGTGTTTTTGCACGTTTTTGGCATTTCGGAGCCTTTCTTGGACCCATCGGGCACCTTGTCCTCTTTTTTCATGAGATCACCCAAAAATCATTTTTTTTTTCCAATCTCTTGAGGGGGCAGCAGTGGGGCATTTTAAAAAATTGAGAAAATTTTGAATTTTGGTTGAGACAGGTTATTCCTTGAACCAACACATCGAGCACTTTACTTCAAAGAGGGGAAAAATGTAGACACAAAAAACATACCAATCACACTTGATCCTGATAACTAACACTGCTTCGTCCTAAATCATCCCCATTGCTAATCATTTAATTAGATAGTTTGTATTTGA